>JAUBOD010000272.1:188532-207363 GCA_032353885.1 Nothura maculosa | reverse complement strand
CCCATCCATACAGGTCTCCTGCCCCACCTACTCAACTTCTTTTTTGTGGGAATACACTGATCCTGAGCTTGGAGGAAATGATGCTTGAATATTAGCCAACTCTCCTGGACTCCCTTTCCTTCCAGGACCCTGACCCTGGGGACTGCTCCAAGGAGCTCCCTGAAGAGGTCAAAGTTGACTCTCTTGAAGTCCAGGGTAGCTATTCTACTTCTCACCCTGCTTCCTCCACACGGGATCATGAATTCCAACATCTTGTGGTCACTGCAGCCTAGACTGCCCCCAACCGTCACATTTCCCACTAGACCATCTCTGTTTGTTAGTATAAGGTCTAGCAGCGCCCCTCCCCTTGTTGGCTCATCAACCACCTGTGTCAAGAAGTTATCTGCAATGTTCTGCAGGAACCTCCTGGACTCTCTGTTCCTGGCTATGTGATTTTCCCAGTAGATATCAGGGTGCTTGAAGTCCCCCGGAGGACCAGGGCCTGTGATCGGGAGGCTTCTTGCAGCTGCCTGTAGAAGGCTCCGTCCACTTCCTCGTCCTGGTCAGGAGACCTGTAGTAAACTCCCACTGCCATGTTGCCCTTGTTGGCTTGCCCCTTTATCCTCACTCACACGCTCTCTACTAGAGTTTCATCCTCTCCTATGCTGAGCTCTATGCATTGCAATTGCTCTCTCACATAGAGAGCAACTCCACCGCCTCACCTTCCTGCCCTGTCCCTCCTGAAAAGCCTGTAGCCCTCCATGGCCACATTCCAATCATGGGAGCTGTCCCACCATGTCTCAGCGATTATAATGAGATCATGGCCCTGTAACCGCACATGCAACTCCAATTCCTCTTGTGTATTCCCCAAGCTGCGTGCATTTAGGTAGAAGCATTTGAGTGGGGTTCCCAATGTGCTTCTCCTTCTTGTTGGGACAGCTGCAGCCTGACTTTCAGAAGTTTCAGAAGTTTCTGTATTTTGCCCTTTGGCCTCTTTAGTCCTAGAGGGCCCTTCACAGGCCACAGCACTAGATTGCTGTGGATGGTGTGATGGGCCATCAGCCACCATCTCATCTGACCCTCCACGGATACCTCCCTCCCCCCTCGAATCTAGTTTAAAGCCCGCTTGATGAGCCCATCTAGCTCCTGATCCATTGCCCTCTTCCCCCCTTTGAGAAAGATGGACCCCATTGGGTGCCATCATGCCTGGTGCCCCGTAAGGCTTCCTGTTATTAAAGAAGCCAAAGTTATGGCGATGACACCAGCTGCAGAGCTGCATGCTGATGGACTGTACTCTATGATTTTTTTTTGTATTGCCGGCAGCACTGGGAAGAATCGAACAGAAGATGATCTGTGCACCTATGTCCCTGATCATCCACCCCAACTCCCTGAAGCCTCTTTTGATTGCCCGGAGGCTATGCGTTGCTGTTTCCTCCATACCCACGTGGAAGACCATCAATGGGTAATAGTCCATGGGTTGGATCAGTCTGGAAAGTCGCTGGTGACATCTCTAATCTAGGCCCCTGGAAGAAAACAGACCTCTCTTGAGAGGGGGTTAGGCCTAGCGATCGGTCCCTCTGTTCCTTGAATCTGAGGATCACCCACAACAACAACCCTCCTATTCTGCCTCCTGTCCACAGTGACAACCTGCGCAGCTGGCCTTTCTGACTGCAGTACCTTTTCTTGGAGCGGAGGGACCCACTCCCTCACCCTCCACTGACTGCCCTGCCTCCTTCAGGGCCTCATACCTGTTTGCCAGGGCCACCCTGTAGGGTAAGATCGGAGGAGTTTTCACCTTGCCACCGCGACCCTGGACTTTTATCCACCCATTCCTCTGCTCTTTACCATCTTCATGTCTTGGCATGGGGGTGGGACCATGTACCAACCTGTTGTTGATGCTGAGCCCTCCCTGGTGCCTGCCCCCATTTCTCTCTCTCTGACCTAGAAATTCTCCTTAACTTTTCCACCTCATCTTTTAGCACAGCTACCATGTGGAGCAGGTCCTCCACCTGCTCACACCTCACACAGGTGCCCTCCCCCACGCCATCCATAGGAAATGTCAGGCTGCGGCACTCCTTGCAGCCCAACACCTGGACGGCTGCATGCTTGAGCAGCCGCCAAGTATGGGTGCCTATCTGCTTCTTAGCAGGTGCTAAGGCAGCCGTGCGGCGGGTGATTACCATAGTGGGTGCGCCGGGGAGCAGCTCGCTGCCTTCTCTGCCTGCGCAAACTGCCGAGCCGCGCTCCTGGTCACTCGCGCTCCCTGGGGGTGGCTCTTGTAGGCGGGGGCTCGGGCTGCCTTACCCCACCGACTCTGTCCCCACTGCGCCTACGCCGCCTGGGACTGGGGGTGCCTCCTGGGGCTGGGGGTGCCTCACTCGCCCTGCTTGGGTGCGTGCACTGCACTACGCGGCTTGGGCGCCTCCAGTTTAGCTCCTCTCGGGTAGGTGTCATGGCGCGAGCGTCCGCTCCAAAGCCATTACCTAGGAGGATGAGCTAGAAAGGTGGAATGAGATAATCACCTAACTCTGGAAGTAATCTCTCTTGCTCTTATACTAACTAGATTCTCAAAATGATTACTTCCACGTACTGTTTCTTTTCTTTTATATATATATATATTAAAAATGAATTAAATAACATTACAAATGAGGCAATCTATAGAAAAATTAGCAAATGAATCAGTCTCCCAAAGACTTACTGAGACGAAACCAGCTTTGATTTAAAAGAAATGGAATCAAGGGAGTCTAGAAATTAAATATATAGTATGGAAATATGGAAATATGGAAAAAATAACATCTTCAGTTAAATTATAACTCTTACGATGAAATTTAGCAGAAATAAGAAGAGCCAAAAGCAGATTTACTTGTCTGATGTCTGAAGTGAAGACACCATCTCAAATCAACTTGCATTGCTAAAACTGGTTAGAAATGGAAAAGTGGATAGAATTAGAAACCTTAGAATTAGAAACTTCAGACTGTCTATATTTTCTAATCCAGTAGTGAGCTTCTATAGCATGACATTTATTGCCTTATGCAACACCATATGTTGTATATAAAGCAAGTTACTTTCCATCGTCTCTCATACTGAAGTGAAGATCTGTCAAATCAACAGATCACAGTGCTGTGACAAATCTCCCCATCTATGTGGGAATGTGTTGCTTACCCAACTGAATAACTTGAGTAGAATTGTTAAAGCTTCTGATAAAGTTTTAAAATAAATAACGTTTCAAAAGAAACTTAGAAGAATATGAGTGGAGGGGAGTTGATCCTTTTCCAAGCATATCTGTAGCTGACATCTTTATTCAGAAGATGTATTATTCATCCGTCATTGAGTTCTGTCACATTTATGATATATTAATGTAATTCATTATCAGAATTACTTCACTCCTAGGATGTATTGCTAGGTAGCATAGAACTAGTGGATGTGAGTTAGTGACAAAGACTCTGCAGTTTATAATGTATTAAAAAAAAAAAGATATTTTCTTTTTAGAAATTTTACACTGAAGTGAGTCTTTGAAAGGTGATATTTCAAAAATTTTAAGTGTTAATGCACGTCCTGAATTTTAGAAGTATAAATTCTAATATTAAATCCAGATAAATATCTGTGGCCATATGGAAGAACTTCTTTCCTGAAAATCCCTCTTTGTGCTATACTAGTGATGATGCCTCATTATTTGTACAACGAAAACTTATGTTTTAGAAACCTAGAGCATATACCTAGAGCATATAGCACTGACTAATTGATTATATGGTAAAATTCTCGATGTAAATAAAGTTTATTCCTTGAAGTTTCTATTGGGTTGATCTTTCTCAATCAGACGGAATATAATATCAAATTTCATTCATTTGGGAATATGGAAAAAAGAAAAAGAAAAAAAGAAAAAGAAAAGGAGAGAGAAAAACAACAAAGCACTGACATGAAAGTGACTTTGAGAAGATATATAAAAGACTCATTTTAATCACTACTATAGTGCATGAAATTGGCTAACAAAAAGGAAACATAAAGTGGAATATCTGAACTCTTAGTTTCTAGAGAGAGATGAGAGGAAGAAAGGAATTTGGAAAAGAAAAAGAGGTAACCAATAGATTTGTCTTCATGATTTTTTTTTCTATAATAAATTGCTTAAAAACAAAAAATTACCAACAGCAACCATCATTCAAAAATTGCAAGAGAGTAAGCATTATTTCCTTCACAAAAACTGGTTTAGAATTCTACTATCGCACAGTTCTAATATTATATTCTCTCCGTACTTGTAGCATCTATTTCATAAAACTGTAGAATTTGTACCCTTAAGGTCTATTAGGTTCCCTGTGTAGCATAATTTTATCGTTTCACAAAAGGATTCTTTATTCTAACCCTTAATTTCTGATATCCAATTTTGGTTTATCTTTCTGATTTCATTTAGTTGACATGTTTTACAGTGTGGAGTTGATCTCTCGGTGTTTATGAATGGATCATCATCTTTGATCCTCTCTGGTGCTTGAAGGAATTCTTGAAACATAAAGCACTAATTAATATTAGTCTTGGTCAGATGAAAAAGACTTGATCTGAAATTGCCACTTTATAATCACCTTCAAGGCCAGAATCAAGCAAAAGGGCTAAAATGGAAGGAATAGAGATGTACAGTGTAGCTTTTTGCTGGGCATGTGCACTCTCTATATAAAAACATGTGTTTTTTTTTTTGGAACAAACTTCACCATAGATGCATTTTGCAAAATATGCAAAACTCAAATCTATGCAAATATATACAGTTGAGTGTATAGTGCATTTTGAAGCTGATACTTCACTCTCTGTCAATGTCATTTTCACAACAATCTTTGGTAGTGCATAGGGATTTCTTTAGTAACTTAGAGGTCAAGATAAACTGCTTCTTTCTTTCAAGAAGTATCTTCTGATTAATTGCACTTCAGTGAAAACTGAGACATGCAGTGAAAAAGCCTGTGTCACATATACTATTCCTTAGAGAACCAGAGGTTTCCTAGGAACTTGATAAACTCAGGAGGATTAAAGTTACCTTAGATATCTGAGAAAATGAAGTAAAGTCTGCCATCTTTTTATATGTCTTAATTTCACTTTGGCTAGGTAGTAGCCTTATTAGTTATTTGTTGGATGAAAGATACAAAATTCATAATATTTTCATGATAAGAATCATCAATACAAGAAGATTCATTCTTATTTTATTGCATTCTCTATGAATGATCTTGGAGGGAGGAAAAAGAGAATGTAAACCCAATAAAAACTACTTTTGCAATAAGGAGACTTCACATTACTCTAACAGTAGCACATGTCTGTACTTTCAACAATAATTTTTGGCAGTTGACCCCCAAAGAAATAGACAAAGTATCAGATTTACAGAAATTAGTTACAAGCTAAAGGATATAGGTTAATATTTCTCCCTTTACAAAAAGACACTGATAAGGAGCCTAAAATCCTGCCTGGATGATATCATTCAGCAGAGTTAGAAAAAATACAAACTTGACAGTGTAATTTTACAGTGCATTTTAGTCCTTGCTACAAGACAAAAAATGTCTAAAAGTTGACGTCTTTCACAAGAAAGTTGTGAAGCATGATAAATGTGAAAGAACAGATATTTGTCAAGCTAAGTGGGGTCTCAAGCCATAAGAACTATTTCCAGTTTTAAATTATAAGCTTCTAGTATGGTTTAATGTGGTATGCAGGGATGTAGGTAATTGACCTCTTGATTACTTACATATAAGAATCTTTCATAAAGTATTACCTTATTTCCATACACAGTTCTTCTGAAACAATAAAATTGAGAAAAATCTTCACGTACATCTTCATAACCCTCCAAGGACTGAAGTATTGGAATCATTTTGATTATGCAATCTATCAGTTAATATAAATTATTTTACAGTATCAGGTACTCAACAATAGCACTGTTCCATACGCGAGAAGCTATTTTGAACTATAGATAATACAGAATTGAGAGAAGTTAATCTGGCAAGCAAAGGAGTCTTGTTTTGTTTTGTTTTCCCTACAGCTTCACTCATAATTTGAATGTTACTTAAAGGAAGGCCTTTATTGAATATCTCCTCTGCTATAGATATTTAAGATGATAGTACACTAGTACAGAAGTTCTGATGATTTTTCTTTATTTCCTGTCGTGCACTCTTATCATGGATCAATATCATATAGTCATTTGGCTTGAGTTTTCATGTTCCATTCTGTAGAGAAACCCACGCATAAAAATATAGGTCTTTCATAAAAGTCATAAAACTTTTTTCAAAAACTTGATGAGCATTGATTCCCTTCATCATTCTCTCAACTTTTGTACTTTTTCAGTGTACTACATTCAGAGAAAAGCAAGACTGCTGTTTATTTATTTATTTATCTGTTGAGAAATGAAGTTGAGGATAATTTCGCTGCAAGAGGTAGCAGTATTGCTTCAGAATAAGATACACGAACACATCCAGGCAGATTTCTTTGAAGTCCACATACCCTTTGCCTATTGGCTTCTACAAGACCATGATACGTCAGTAGTTTTACTCTAGAGAGCTGTAGAGAGCTACTTCTGTAGAGTCTTCTCAGAAGATGAGGATTTATGCTGTAATTCTCTACTCTTTGAGATGAAAATTTAGCCCGTAATTTGGCTGTAACTCTAGCTAGCAAGAAATTCAAGTTACATAAGATTAACTTTTTATAACTTCAACATAAAAAGAGTATTAATCCTTTCATATTCTTAGCTTGCATAGACTTTGCTAGATTTCCAATGTGATTTATTTAAGAAATATCTTTTTGACTCGTATATTTTAAACCAGGAAATTTCAATGGGAATTTCACATTGTTGCAGAGATTAGTTTTTGTTGTTGTTTTTTATTATCATTTTTATAACTTTTAATTGCATACAGAATATTCAAAAGAAAAATAAAAGGTGATTTAGCTCCCTAATACAATACGACATTCCTTTGGCAAAGGGACATCTAGAGAAGATCACTTCAGTAATAGAAAGTGTAAGTGACAGAAGGCAGAGGTTGCCATGTGTGAGATAACGGTATTTACATTACTCACCATGTCCATCTGTAGAAGTGCAGAAGTGAATGAACTTGTCTTTTAAACAAGATTTTTGCACTTAAATATACACATATATACACACATTCACACAAAACTACACATTTTTGATCAAGACAAAAGGTAAATAAACTCATCTCCCTTTTATTTTCTTTTTTTTTTGGAGCCCATAGTTTTGACCTTCAGTTTGCATACAAAATATTTCACACAGTTCTGTTCTTTCTCAGGTCTGGACACAAGAGGTATTGCTTCACCACAAGTCAATTGGTATGATAAGAATCTCTATGAACAGTATGAAATCATGCAGTTTTTATTAATGCCTCTTCTGTAATTGGATCAATTTGCAATCAACTATCTCCTATTTAGCATACTCTGAACATTATTTGTTAATCTGAGTCTAAACTTTCTTTCTAAGCTTTACAAGCACACAAATATGCTGCTGAAGAGAGTCAGTGGGAAATTGTAACACACAGATACATGAGGACATATACCCCCAGAAAATCTGAACAGATCAAAAATCACATCTGTCGTCAAGAGTGAAGGACCTGCCCATATCTATTATCATCAGTGACAGTTCTGCCAAGCTCAGCATTAACCTCCCTTTATACTTCATTACTGATTATCACTCTAGGGAAGTTCTAATTGGACAGCTGTGTGAATCATGGCCAGCTTCCATTCTGCCAATATGAGAACAAGTTCAGCGAAAAACCATGAAATGCTGTTTTGGACTTGGTTTCTTTATTGGGATAGGCATGTCCTAATGCCTTTTTTTTACTATGTAATCTTGATTGTGACTTGATAGTAGTTCAATGATGCAGTGATTTTCATGTATAAAAAGGATAACAAATACAGGACTCTGTATTTGTAATTGTTTTCCAGTTCTGCGTGGCAGAAGTGACTGATTTCATCGTTTTCATTCGTTGAAACTACTGGTATTACAGATGTGAAAAGTTTGTCCTGTGCATTTAAGAGATATGGAGACAATGACTCTAGACAAGAGCTGGAAAAAATTCTATTACATAAATATTCAGTGATAATTTTAGATAATGTGGGTTCAGCTATGTTCTCTTATGGGTTCATTTTCCATGTGGCTTTGAGAGTGAAGTTCTCCCCTTCAGGGAAACCAAAAAAAGTTTTATATTTTATGCGCAAGCTCTTCTTAAGTCCATACTGAAAACTCAATTAGATCCTATTCTCAGCTTCTACATGGAGACAGGGCTTATCTTTAATGGGAAATACTATGCCGTAAAAACTTATGAAAGGTGATTTTAAGACTGTGTTGCTGATATGTCAGCCAGGAATCTAGTGCTAAGTTGTTTATCTGGCTTACAATAACAATTCTCCTTTAACAACAGCAGAATTTAAATTTTTTTTTTTTTTGGTTAGGAAAGCTATTCAGTCCATAAAACCCACCTGACACTTGTCACTAGCATATAACAGCTTGCATTTTGAGTTTTCTTACTGAACTGTTTTAAAATGATTGGAGGAAGAATATGATAATTTGAACAGTCAATTTTGCAATTTTTGTAATCTGTGAGCAGAATTTGATGATAAATATGTAAATATATCCTATATGCAAGTAAGCCAAGTAGTAAAAATAGTTTAATAAAGTTTCAGAAAATATGGAAAATAGCATGTTTGGCTTATGATCAAAACACAAAAAGAAGGTGGCATATCAGAGTTGCCATGGTAGTTGAAATACAGCAATAAATATTAGTATACGAAGAAATATTGAAATTTTTCATTTTATTTGCCTTGTTTTCTTCTTGAGCAAAGCCAGAACAAATCAAAGCATGGATTCTCCTTACTGCCTACTGTAAGGACAAGATTAACATCATCTAACCTAGGCCAGTTGAAAAGTAGAATTCCGCTCTAAGCTACCATTTGGACTTCTTATCTTGCATAATAACCTGTACTAATTTTCAGGAAGCCTAATTTTCAGGAAGGCAGAGCTCAAGTGAGATCTATTCAGGCTAAGCATCTTGCATTCATGGAACTATTTTAAAGTGTACTTTCAATCAACCATTCATTAATGATGCTGAATGTGATGCAACTAATGATGAAAATGGGTCTTCTACTCAAACAGGTTTCATGAAAGTGTTAAGTTGACATGACAAACTTTTTCATCTAATAAAACATAGAGAATGAGATTTAATAGCACACAGCACTGTCTATTACAGTGAAGTAAACCAAACAGAACATAGCAAGATGGAAACTTGAAAACCATGTGCATTTATGGAGAAATTGTAAAACATATTTACTGGATTTGATTTTTCCACATTTTAATATCATCTACCACATTCTTTAATATTATATATATTTTCTACCTCTTTTCCCTTTTTAAGCAACACAGAAATAGATCATAATAGTTCTAAAGGAGTAATTATAGTCTGTTCTCTAGATATTCAATTACAGATTTTTAAAAACACAAACTATGTAAATACTTATTTTGGGAATATTTACAAAATATATTATTGACCCAGTAAGCCATAGCAGCTCCAATCTGTCAGAGAAATACATAATTAGACTCTACTAAAAATGCAAATTATTGGGCCAGTAGACGATTACAGCTTCTTCAGAACTGTTAGATTCTATTATAGAAATCTATGACTGGAGACTTGCTGCCTAACAACTTCTGTGCGAAAGCTGCCTAGACACTGTCCTTACGTACACTAATTTCTCACATGATAGAACATAACGGATCTTTTTCAAAAGTTACTGACTACAGAATAGTATTGGGTTCTATTAAATGGCTAATTAGTTGTCAGATCTCAAACAAAAGTGCACAGATGCTACATAAAGATATGCATTGACATCAGATTGCCCTCAAATTTTGTTTCAAACGATAGATGCAAGAAAAACTTACTTGTTCCTCATTCGGATTTGCAACGCTAGTTCTACAACAAAGCAGCTGACTGTGGTATTAAGTGTCTTATAAGGGGGATTGATAATTTGAAAGGCATAATACAAGCCTTTATTCACTAATGCCCCTGTATATTCTTCAGATAGAAATACATAGAGCCATTGCTAAAAGAACTGAAATTGCGTACATTTAGATGTTGCACACTAAATGTTAGTGAAATAGGGCTAGACTAGGGAATTACCTATTGTGCAATAGCTGACTTGCTGAAGTCAGCAATTTGTAGTTTCCCCTTTCTGGGGAAAAGATTCAGAACCTGAGTGAGAAGGATGTCAAGGTTTCTTTTTTTAAAAATTTTTATTCCTGTAAAGATACAATAGTAATATAGCATGGCTCAGTTTGGAGAGCATACGTTTTAGAAAAATATTCCCAACCTGAGGAGGGATTGCTTAGTAGACATGCATCCCAAAGTGCTAAAGGAGTTGACATACCTGATCAGCTCTTAGCTTGTGGGCTTGCAAATCCTTATTAAGGGATGTTGATTAGGGATTTATGCTTATAAAGGCTGACTTCTTTTTCTTTTAATGATTCTTGCTTGGAAAAAAGTATATTTTTTCTAACAACTGGAAATAATTCTGAGAGTGCATCCATTAGTGATTCTTTTATACTATTAGACTTCATTTCTTAGATTTTAATCTAGCAGTGGACATGTGTCAACCCAGTAGTAGCAAAAAAGGGTAGGAAAATACTTTTGCCATTAGTTCTCAAAAATTAAATTCTAAGGTTATTTTAGTATAATTCAAGACAAAAACACAGACCTCTTATATTTAAGAGAATCAAAAGCTTTCAAGTTTTTTGATAATAATGTTATACTCAGTTTTGGCATCATTTTATTTTCATTTTTTCTTGTTAATTCTAATATCTCTACTCTGAAAGAGGTAAGGAGAGTCATCATGATTTAGTATGTTGGTATATAGTGACTAGATAATATTAATGCTTTACTGTTCTTATTTGTATTGTATATCATTGCATATGATGAGGTTATATAGAATCAATAGCAACTTACATGCTGTCTGCTGAAAAGATGTGGTTGAAGTTGGTTGATTTTCATATCGATTTTGTTCACAAATTAATTAAAGAACAGTATACCTGATCAACTGATCTGCTGATAGTTGTGGGTGGGGGAGCGACTAAAAGCTATGTGCTATTGTTTAATAAAAGAGAAGGTATTTTTGGATTCTCCTTATTTCAAACTGTGAAGCTATAACCTAAATAATTCAAAAGCAATGTATCTTTGTGTTTGAACATCCAAAGGAAAAAATAGTTTTTTTTCTTTATATTAGGATGTTTTTACACAGGTTTATTGGAACTAGAGCTTAAAATGGCTGTAGGTGCAACAAATATGTACTTTCTTTTCTATATTCAGTCTGAGCACCACAGGAGACATTATTATAATCAGAAAGTTCTATACTAAGAATTGGACTGTCTTTAGAAATATATTTTAGGCTTGGTCAGTGAAATGAGATGAAGTCACTGTCTGATTTTAAAAGGATATATCTAAGCTAATGCCTTCACTTATTCCTATTATGTCTTCTCCATCCTGCTCCTTGTTTGTTTGTTTGTTTTTCAGAGCTCTGGGCAGGTAGGATACAATGTATCTAAAGTCCCTTTCAGAATTGCAACTGATTATCTGTTAGGCAAATTACCTCCAAGTGTGTCAAACAGACCAACAGAGCTGGACACAACAAAAATATGATTTCATATTCTTATATTCATGTTAATATACACATATTAAAATGCCACAGTGTTAAGGCTCTTTGCTGGAAAGCAAAATATTCCCAGGAACATCCAGATGAGCAGATACAGGCCACAAAACCTTGCAGCCTTTATTGCCCTATATGGTCCCAGTGGCAAGGAAAAGCTATAATCCTGAACTCACTCTCTCCTTGGCAAAATGTGGCAAGAGCAACTTCCCAAAGCAGAGAACCAGTAGAGGTGTCGCTGTGCTTTGCATTCGTACAAATTCCTTCTTGTAAGGCAGAGAAGAGCAAAAGAGCTCAGGTGGATGCCCAAAATAAAACAATATTGCTCTGTAGAATATAGTTCGAAACAATCTTTTTTTTTTTTTAATCTTTAAATGGCACTCATCACTTAAAATGAACAAATTGGAGAAATATCCAAGTGGTATTTTGCTCTCTTGACTACTTCAGTATGTTTCTCCAGGTCTCATGCTCTGAATATATTATATATCTCTGAATCTAAGAGTGAATGCAGAAAGGTACTAGAGAAGCAGTTGGCTTCTGGAGGGCTCTCAGAGGGAGTCAGAAATCTGTTCTGTATGCATGGCAGATGTTATTTCTGGGGAGAGTTAGGTCTCCAGAAATCATAGCTGTAACAATCTACAGTGACTTTTCCAAATTGGAAGGTGTTTTTTTGTTTGTTTGTTTGAACACATATTATCTAAACCGTAAGTCCTAAACTCAGAACTGGAAAACAATTTGTTCAGAGAGTGCATCAAGTTAGTATGCATGTCCAATACCTAGATAGGCATGGGAGAAAGGATTTTGCATAGTCATGAGAGGAGGATTTTGTACTGGAGTTCAAATTTTCTTGGAAAGAGATAGAAGCATCTCTGTCAATAGCACTACTTACGTTTGCAGCCTGGTCTCTGGCCCTGTCTCTTGCTGCTACCTACAATGTCCCCTGATGGGCAGGGGATAGTCTTGTTCATCACTTTCAGGACCTGGGTCCAGTGAAGTTCCCTGTTGCCTCCTCCAACACAGTCCAACCTATAGGGCAATGTTCATCAGTGACTGGCACTGCCCACATGGTAGGTCACTCTTGGCTCCTGACTCCCCTTCTTTTAGGCACTGCCTCCCCTTGCAGTACCTAGACATGCAGCTCAAAAGGGTTGTCTGAACTTGCTATATTATTGGATTATGGTATTATCAGTAAAAGAAAACAGTCTATGTCAGTCAGAGAAGATTTCTTAATTCAATTTATGGATGGATAGGCCACTCTCTCCACTGGTAATGCAGAGCTGATGTAAGCCTTGGCTAGAGCACTTCAGTTGCTCATGACTTTCTAATGAGCTTCTTAAAAAGCTGTGGATAGGATTTCAGTGTGACTCAGTCTAGGTGAAGACATGCATGCTGGCAGTGCTTCTCTTATTGACTCATACAAGCTCTCTCATCTCTCTTTGGCATAGGAAAATTATTTTCCACATTCCAGCAACTGGTACTTCAGCCTTGTAGACAGGATAGTTCAATTTCCTAATGAGGGCAAATCCATTTTTAGTGGCTTGATAAACATCACTGTGTCTGGAAAGGATTGTGGGAATTTGTTTCATTGAAGACATGATCCTGAAGATATGATGGTAGAAAGATGAGTAGAGTTTAACTCCTGGACTGCTGATATATAGCGGGATCTAGGAAATATATTCTAGCCTGTTTCTTCTTACTGTCAATAGTCCTTCAAGCTGCACCTCCAAAATGCGTATTTTGTCCTTCTTCTTATGGATTTCTGTTGCATAGATCAATCTTTGAGGTAATGCAGTTCATACATATTGTGCCAATGTCAAGAAATATTTTGCTATTCAAGAGATCAAAATCTTGATGGAAGTAAAATTGTACTCCTGCTTTCTTAAGCCATATACTGAAGTGAAAAAGAGCACAGAGAAATTTGGCTGGAATAAATTAGGAATTTATGATTGGCAAGACCCTATAGTGAGAAACTAAACTTCAACACATGTCTTTCAAAATACTTATCTGCTAATAACATCTGCTTTTGATTTCCACAGTAGTTTGAGTAGTTTACTGATAGACTACAGTTGCCAGAACTACTGGGTAATGTTGACTTTCAAACATTATGACTTGACCTGTTACGATTTTCTAGAGACCCTTGTATGACAGGCAGAATTGGCATAGACCAAAATTGCCCCGTGGTCAAGCTTGAAAATATGGCAACTGAAATAGAAGCTTTTGTGATTAAAAAATGGAATTCTAACACTTTTTTGAACAGGAAGTTGAACTTTACTTCTTCATACTTTCTGTGTTTTAAATAAAACAAACTGTGAGCCTGGAATATCTTTTTACAGTAAAAAATTTCTTATAAAAATTGTTCTGTCTCCTCATTATACCAGTTAAAAAGCACAAATATTTGTTATTACTAATAAGTATTTATTAACATATTACTCAAGGGCCAAATTAATCATCAGTGATAACTCTGCTAAGTATTATACAGAGAGACTGATAATGCAAAACAATTCACAGTCTGAAAACCATCAGACTCTCTTTATACTCTCACATTAAACCCGAGCGCTCAAGAGCTCTATTCTACCAGGGATAATTTTTGGCATGTTGTGCACTGGAAAACCACAAGCTGATTCTTTTCTTTGATAGAATCAGCTCTTTGGAGTTCTCAGCTTAGTCTGAGCATGGATCAGCAGGACTTAACAACAGTACCCCAACACACGAGGGTTAACAAGAACACAGAGCTGTGCACTCAGTATAAGTTCATGGTAGGAAAGAAAGAAAGAGTTGCTATAAATTGGAAGAAGTGAGATTCTGACTTGATATAAAGAAAAGCTTTCTCACATTGTGGATAGCCAAGCACTTCAGCAGGTTGCCCAGAGAGGCAGTGCAATCCTCATTTATGGAAGTTTTCAAAACCCAACTAAATATGAAACCTGGGCTGACCTTAGAGTTGACCCTCCTAAAGCAGGTGTTTGGACTTAAGTCCCTTCCAACATGAATTATTCAATGAATCTGTGCATGCGTATGACTAAAGAAACCATGGATCTCAGTCTTGAGTCAAATTACTATGATAAACGCCTAAATGCACATTTCTAGTAATATATTAATTTTGCATTGACTTATGTTGAAAACTGAAGCACATGTTTTCATGAAGAGTAACAACTTCCTTATTACTGGAGAAACAGGGAGAATTTCAATCTACACTGAAATTAAGAATGAGACAGAAGTACTAAAATATATATTGTATATACTCTAATATAGATTGTGCCATATATGTGCATAATCTGGGTTAAACTGGGTTGTGTTTTAGGATATGAAAATCAGATTCCATTCACTGCAGTATCCTATGAAAGTCATGGAGAAAGCTATGTAATTCATGGTCCCCTCAAATTTACACCTCTTCAGTGACCCAAACTTAGGTGAAACAGTTTTATTCTTATTTTGTGCATTTATTTTCATGCTTCATTTCATTTATATCTGGAAATTTCCTGGAAGTATCAAATCAAACAATTTTTATTTTTCACTGCTAATTTCCTTCATGCCACTACTTTCTCACAACTCCAGATCTTTTCCTCTTCCTAATCTTTTTCCTCCTTCATGACAGCATGAATTTCTTGTCACCAATGTAAGGAGCAAAAATGAATTTTAAGTTATTTCATCCACTCTGTTGCTCCATGGAGGTAAAATTAGCCATCGTGTCAACAGCCTATGTAAAAATCACTCTGCATCAAAGCTGTAGGGTGCAGTTAGGCGAAACACCACTTCTTCAAGATACTTTGATCAGGACATTTATAGCAATCTGCAAGTGGACTTAGAGAAATCCTCATGCAGACGATCCAAAGGCTCCTTAGACTTCATCTATCTAGAAAGCTCATGCTCTCTAATGTGATTCTTGTTACATTAAGATAAGGAAAGCTTGTTTCTGGCTGATGGTAACTGACAGAAACCAGAAACACCTGACAGCTACCATATGAAGTTTTCTGCATATCCCTGCACTGCAACATTTAAAGAGATCTTCTCAGACCTGGGAGCCAGCCAGCACATCCTGGTACACCTATAGCCCTGCCAGATGATTGGTGAGGTTGAATGTGATCACCACAAACCTAGGCTTTGGGAAACAAATTCTATAAACACTTCTTGTGAGCAACTGTTAATTATTACAAAATGTCCAATGGAGACAAAAACAGAAGTATTAAAAAGTGGATATTTCTAGTGTTCTATATTCTAAACATCAAACAAAAAAATATAACCTGAGTTGAATTCAACCATGAAATCAAAGTACAGCAGATATTTCTGAATATTTTCACTAAAAATATGTTCTTTGTAAAAATTAAGTCAAAATGGGCATGAAAGCCTCACTTTAGGAAAACAAAATACAAATTGAGTAATATTTACATATAATCAGAAAGAATTCCTTATTTATATATTTGTCTTTTTATTGCAATTAATAAACTTTCTTAAAGAGTTCAGCTCCCTTTTATATTCTATGCATAAATAAGGAAATACTGCTATCTCAAGTAAAAATAAGAAAATTCCACTCATTCCCTCTCCACCTCTAAAGCATCCTTACAGTTGCTTGCAACCACAATGACACTTATAGAATCACATTGTTTTCAGCTGCTACAAAAGGGAATTAGAAGACAGTTGTAACTAAAGTTTGTCAGTTAAGCATCTGCTCTTGATAATTATCTTATATTCAAATGAGCATAATATTCACATTTGGAAATCATGGCTTAAGTGTGCTGAGACTCAGAGAGCTGAGGTATTGTTTATTTTGTTTTGTTTTGTTTTTGCTTTATTTTTCAGGGGAAAACATACAAGTAGACAGAAGCCTCAGTATTTGTAACATAATGTTATAAATGATAGACTTTCAAATGACCTATTTTTCTTTTTTCTATATATGACTTGGGAAATATTAGCACTAAAAAAGTTTATAATGAAATAATACTCATTATTGCTTAAGTCCTTATTTTAACTTTTGAGCATAGCAATGAGTGAGGCTGAATATTTCTGACAATAAGCAGGTTATTGAGAGCCTTGCTCTATTAATATTAGTGGAGTTATCATATTTTCAAAGGAAGTTGACCAGACTTAAAAGAAAATGGCACAGCTCAGTATTTAGTTGGTTCAGACATCCTTAGACAAATTTGTATGCCTAAATTTGTATTCATCAGAATTCCCTTACACAAGGAACTCTCTGGTGTGTAATTGCAACAAGATTGCAGCCTGAGAGGCATCGAAAAGTCATAGAGTCACTAGGGAATTTATATCTCTCTTTAAATACCCTTATGTGTGAACAACAAGAATTCAGCCTTGACGTATGTGGCACTGAAAACAGTCAGTGTTTTTCAGGATAGGCATATAGGCTTAAAAGCCAGATTTCAGGGAAAGGTATAACTTCTAAAACAGAGGGATAAATTATTTTGCCTAATATATTTTAACATAGATGCTTCCTTTGATGAGAGTTTCTAGTTGTGTTTTACCAATTTTGCTGCTGATAAGAAAGCTGTGAAGCCAGAAAACTCGTTTCAGAAAGAGTGCAGTGGTTTCAAACTGTCCTTTTTTCTGAGGAATGTGAAGGAGTGAGGACAGTGAAGAATGATTCTTCAAAGTTTTCCAAACATTTATTTATTTATTTATTACATTGTGTACTATATATGACTGCCAACAGCACTAGTAAATATTCTATTAATCCATGAAGTAACACTGCATGCTACAAGCTCTGTGAAAATACTCAGTCTACTGATAAGGCTGTGCTAACCATATCAAATCTCACAGGACAGAACAGTTGCCATATGCCAGTCGTATATTCTTGTATTCTTGTATACTGAGTTTTTATCTTCAAGGAATTATTAAAGTGAAAGTCAGTGAGTAAACTAAAATATCATTTTCTTCTTTTTATATTTATAAAAAAATAAAACCAAAAAACAACTTATTTATATGTTCATCACCAGTGTAGCTTCCTTTGAGCTGGAAATATGTGAATTTAAGGAGCGGTTGTCTCAGGGAAGGCAGCTACAGTGATTAATTTAAGACTCTACGAAATAACATCTTTTACTTTGCTTGATCATCTTACACCCTCACTCACCCCAGTGCTACATTCCCTCATTTTTGGCTTTCCTTCCCTGCAGGGAGATTACTGTTGGCCTGAGAAAGTCAGACACAAAAGCTATGTCTGTTTGTATTGTTCTGCCTTTAACCCTGACCAGTCTTGGGGATTTGTGGCTATGGTTAGTATTCACAATTCAAGCTATATTCTCCCCGATAGTCTGAAAACTCCGAACTACACCTGAAAGTACAGTTCAGATATTTGGATTATATTTAGCAAGGTACAAAAAGTGACTTGCCAAAAATTATTTTTTTTACTAGCTGGCACATTTTATTACATTAGATAATAAGAGTTAACGAGAAAGGACAAAATGTATTTTACAAAACCTAAGGATGAAGTGTGAAGAAACACACAGAAAAATACTGCTGTATAGCTATCAATCATCAAAAATTCAATTGCCTTGCAGACAATAGGGAAAGAGAAAATCTAAGAGTCATTCGACTCATTCAAATTGACAGAGATATAAAAACCGGTATCCAGCTGTGTGATGCCTCACAGCAAGTATTGGGATGGCTTCCAGGACAAAACCATTCTTATCCCCTTATGTGTGAGGCTGGTACCCACTTCAGTTCTGATAAATAAATAAAACAGATGCAGCAAATTGCTGACTGAATGGAATCATCTTCAACAGCAGCTGGGCTTCTTGTGGCCAGGCATTGTTTCCAGTTTAAGTGGCAGACCCACAGATTTTTAGCTGTGGCACTTATTGCCCAAAAAATAGAAAAAAATATCCATACAAACAGGAAATACTTTCACAGGCTCCTATTGCACTAGGACAGGTTGTGAAGGGAAACAAAAAGCAATAGAGTTGACTAGTTTCAGAAATACAGATGCAGTGACAGATACTTGCTGCTTAATTAGAAGCACAGAACTGTTCACACAGTTCCTTTCAAAAGCCTTTGGAACAGTCACAGCAGCATGTTGTCTGCCACAGCTCACACACCATACCAAATTTTCTGGTGTCTGAAGCAGTTCACTGGCTATATAAATAAACTTGTCTTCCTAAAAAGGCTCTTTACTGTTCACCTTTTTAAACAAAGTTGTTTTGAAAAATATGTTTCCCTAGAAAATATTATTCTGAAATACTCCCCCCCTCCCCT
>JAUBOD010000272.1:176396-188432 GCA_032353885.1 Nothura maculosa | reverse complement strand
TCTCCTCTCCTCTCCTCTCCTTTTTGTCATATATGGATTTCTATTTTCACTTTGTACAGTAAAAGAAAAAAAAATCCCAGTAAAAGAAAAAAAAATCCTTTGGTGAGAGAAAGGTATGAGCTTTGCATCTGCTCCATCTTTAAGAAATTTGGATATCTGAGTCATCTTTACAAAGATTTCATTTATGTTTATGTACTTTTAGAATGTCAGCATCACTCTGGTAAGGATAACGTAAATAGACAAGTAAACATAGATCAGCAGAGAAAGTTTAGAAAGTATCTGGAAATGGTTATTATCTACTTTTACTATTAATGAACTTGCCTAGAGAAATATGCCATGAGCTGGTAAGACACCACAATAAGACTGTAGTAGTTCTAAAATGTAATTTTCTATACATTTCTTTTTTTACCTGTTGTATTATTCAACCATTTTTATCTCTCTGCATCTTTTTTTTCTCCTCCTATTTCATCTGTTTAGACATCATACTAAACAGTGAACTCTATCTTCACAGATAGTATGAGTGACCATTAGCTGTTAACAGAGCTGAAGAATGTAAGTGCCCTTGTAATAAAAACAAATAAACAACAAAAAATAGATTTACAGTACTACATATTTAAAAAATCCTTCTGCAGATGTCACACATGCATTTATTGGGTAAATAATTTCAATTATTCCCATCCATCTCATAGCTTAGATGCCAATCTGTTTGCTCTATCTATCTCTTGCAATACCTGAGGAAAGGGAAAAGAGTTCCTGCTGTCCAGGTTTCACAATGTCTGTGAAATATGTGCTTATAAATAAATGCAAGGTCACAAGAAAGGAGTTCATAACTTTCGATGGACAAAGAGAATCTCAAAGGAAACACTAGAAACTGAGCTAAAAAAAATTGCCAATGTGATTCACTTCCACACGTTGGTTTAAGAACAAGAAACACAGATTGATGTCTCGGGGACAAAAAGAAGCAACTTTCAAATGAAGTTTGGCAGGCCTCAAAAAGTTTTTCCACAAAACTTGGCCCAGTTTATTTGTGTTGTGAAAATAATTGAGGTGAATGCAGCATCAGGTTTCATTAAGTTCATGCAGATGGAGGACCCACTCAGTGCTGCTATTTACATAACAGCCTTAACCATTTGCGGTGTTACTCTAAGTCACTTCTGTAAAGCCAGACTTCCTGCAGCCTGCAGAAAATGCAGAGAGGAGAAAAAGCAGTGGTTTGGTATATGTGTGTGTGTGTGGTTGGGAAGGAGGGAGGTCTGAAATGCTGACACTTTGGAGAGGAATCATCCTTTCCCGCGCCCCATCAGTGTCAGCCTGCCTCCCCCACTGGGCCAGAGCAGCTTCCTGCTGCAGAGCACAGAGGGCTGCTCGCATCCTGGAGGTGTAGCCTCTTTTCTTGTACATGTGTGTTAAGTAAGTGGAACCAAATAGTTGGCAAAGTCTCAGACAGCTTTCAGGTAAACATTTCACACTTAAGGAGGAGATGCTTGTTTTCTTAAAAATTAATGATCTGTAAACACCTTGAGCTCCATTCTGATTTTGCAGCAATTTTATGCTGAAGTAACCCTGTCGATTACTGCTGATTTACACCGACATTGCCCTACAAAGTCCTCTAAAGTTTAGCTCAAACTAAAAAGAAAAAGGCTTAGTTTTATAAATGTTTGCTTGTGATTTCTGTCTATTACCACATACACAGTGATAAGTATATATATATATATACATACACATACACATATATATAGTGTATGTGTGTGTTTATACATCAAGATCAATATATAGCATGGAATATGCAGTTTTACATAACGGTACATATGTACCACAGCTAATGATAATTTTCATGGCTACTGAAATTTTGTATCAGCTCTCTTGGGTTTTGTGACACAACATACCTCTTGCCTTCTTTTAAACGTAAAGACTCCTCTGCCTTTCTCTGACACCTGGGTTGTTTTCTTTGTTTTGTTTTTGTTTGTTTGTTTGTCTTTTTTTTGTTTTACAGCTATCTATTAACACTTTGTAATTCTGTATTTCTCTCTAAAATAAGCTCAATAATTATTTCAGTTGTCTGACCATCATCCTCCAGCCTAGATATAATTCTAGAAAGTATGTGAGCATATTTGTTTTCTAGCAGGGTGTAGAGCAGCATGAAAAAAAAAGTGCCTTTAAAATGCAGCATGACAGACACTTTTGTGCAAGGGGTCCTAAAAGATTCATGTGGCTTTCTGCCTCTCCCTGGGCCTTTTGGCTCGCTGCTGTCTGTTGTAACATATAGCAAGATAGCAACAGTACTTGCATATCTCAGTGTATGTATCACATGGACTTATGTTTATGGATGGATCTCTCATTATGCCCATAGTCTAGCTGACCAAAAGACTGAGAACAATATTAGCAAATTCTGTGCTAATATACCAGTTTCTCAGCTAGATTTATAAGGAATGTCTCAGTGCTTTGCTGGCTGCTGTACTGTATTGCCTGATTTGCTTGGCAAAAGACACTCAGGTCAACACAGAGAAGATGTCTATGCAACAAGTACCCCACTCTGTTCCATTTAAAACACCATGCCTTTATACATTTGTTTCTACTGTTTTGGTCTTTTGTTTTGTTCACCTTATTTTATTTCCAAAACTGCTCTATATGAGGACTTTTCTACCACAGTTTATTCACTAATGTAGTTACTCAAGCTACAGCCTAAATAATGACATCTGGAAGATCCAATCAGTGCTATTAGCTTTGGAATAAAATTCCCAATGTGAACATGCGTTCTCAAGGACAAGCATTTTTACAGTGTGGCTTAATCTGCTTCTATAGCAGATTATACACAGTTTAAATTATACTCCCATGTTAATACATTTCCTTCGGTAGACAAGCCTACTGTATTCTCTCTAGAAAGAAAAAAAAGAAAGGTTTAAATTCATTAAACTGAAGTACATTTCATGAATCCCTACAGTTCTGCAGCAAAGTCTGTTGTTGCTCATGCTTCATCTCTCATTTATTTTACATGCTTACAGACACTCGGCCAACTGCCTCTGATTGTGAGGTTGCCACTTGCCATGGAAAGCTCAAAATAATCTCTTTGCATCTACCTGGTCAGCTCACACTTGAAAAACACATGGAGATAAAAATAGAGGAAAAGAAAACAATAAAGTAACATAACAATAACGTAACATAATTTTTGCTGCAGTCACTTTATAGTATCCTAACCAAAACTCTGCAGTTGACCGATTTGTATGTCCCCTACTTAGTGAGGGCTGACTAGTCTGGGGATGGGAATAAAGAAGCAGCAGCAGCTGAAGCCGCAGAGGTTCTTCTAAGAAACCTCTTAGAATTAGAAAGAACTAATTATTTTAAATGAGACTGTAGGGTTCCCAGCATTGCCAGTCTCTGCCCTTCCTGTAGAGAACAACCCACACATGCAGCTCCCTGATAAGGGTGTCTTTAAGGCATCCAGTGGTGGTAACACAATGCCAAATTAAAGGTAAAATTTGGAAAATATTGTGTAAAATATAAGAACAAACAATGTTATACTACAAACGTGGTGGCAAGGAGAGAGTCTTCTTGCTCAAGGTTAATGTATTTGGTTTTGTGTAAACTCCGTTTTCACTCTGCTTGAACGTCAATAATCTTAGAGAATAATTGCTGCACATGAGTAGCTCTGAAGCACAGATACCATTGCTGTCACGGTATGTGGATACCTCAGACTTACTAGCGATGTGGCACAAATTCTATCTTTCCACATTTAAAAATCAAAAAGAAAAGAGAGGGAATTGAATCATCTCCCTAGCAATTTCATGATGACAATAACACTGCAGCGACATTGTGGACATACCTCTAAATGGCAAATCGGTTGCCCCATTGAACTCTAATTGATAACAGTATATAGATTTCTACTGGGGGTGTTTGGTGCCGATACTAATTTATTAAACTTGCATTTAGTCCTCAGGAAATGAAACTGAACTCCTCTTGGTTAATGTGCTTTACAGCAACTGCACACTAACTCCTGCAAAGCCAGAATTTTCTTGTGTTTCCAGTACACAGCTAATTTAGTGACAGCTGCAAGTACTACCTAATTTGCATGCACAAACTGATACTTGAGTCTGTAGAGTTTAGCCAACTCAAAACATGTTTTCATCTGAATATCTGAAGGATGGCTCTGCCTAAAGGCTTATCTTTTCTTGAGGCTTCAATTTTCTATATCCACTCACTTTGGAATATTTAAAGATGTTAAAAGCTTCTGACAATAATATACATTTAATATTTGCCTGTATTTCTCCTTTCTGTCACTAACAGCTATTTTCATTTTTAACTTGGAAAACAAAAACATAGTCTATAAAATGCTAGTTGGAGAGCAAAATATAATACTTTAAAAAGATATTTATACTTTTTCTACAGTCTTCCAAGTGACATCAATGACAAAAATAAAAATTGGGAATCTTTCTCCCTACATAGAGTTTGTATTACTAATGCAGGAGGTGCTGGATGCTATTGTTGCAATTTCGCCAATGAAAAAAAATCTTATCTAGATAAAATATTAGAAAAAAAGGCACAAACAAGTCTTTCAATTTTATTTATGTTAAGAATGAGCAATCAAATGACCCAAAGGCATTGTCTAAATCTAAATCTAGTTAAGATAGTTAAATCTAATTAAGATAGAAAAAAAAGAATCTTACAATAAATATAAGTATCTATCAAATTGTATAGTTTCTTACATGCATGAACCATTCTTAAATGAGTGATACTTTATATATATGTATATTGTATATAAATATTCTTACTGTTAACATTAATATAATCTTCCATCTGCTTAGTGCTACACTTTTTAGGGCATTAAAACAACTGAAGGATCCCCATGTGGTTCCTTCACTTTTCCTAGTTTACATCCATGTCTTGATTACTTCAAAAATCTCACCATAGCCTGACTTTTCTCCTCTGTCAGAAAATGCACTTTTGACTTCCTACATTTTAGCTTAGCTAATGATTCCTGTATATGACATGAATGGAATGAACACACATGAAGAAACAAAGCTGGATTGTAGAGATGACTGCACATCTATTATAGACCACAGTTGTTTCGAGCAATAGATAAATTATGTAATGAGAAAAAGAACTTTTTTCTTCTTTGAAATCAAATGCACATTATGCAAATTATGTATTTTGTTCCCTCAAAAAATTATGTATTATGAATCAACAGGAATGCATTTTTAGATCTCATTTATATGAATACATTATTATCTTTCCGTGCCCTAGGTCAGTCCCATCTTTCAAGAAAGGCAGAGGGTTTTTTTTCTGGTTGTTTATTTGTTTTTACAATTATCCATCACAGGTGAAAGAATATCTGCTTATCCTTCCTTAGACATACCTTTGGCTTCAATTTATCTGACATATGTCCTGGCAAAATATTTTCTGTTTGATTTGAAAATGGTTATTTTATCTTGAATGTCTGTAATCACCTCCTTTGTGCAAAACAAGAACTTTGAAAAATGTCATTCTTTATAGAATTCTATTTACTTATACTATTTACTTCTATGCCAATACTAATTGCTACCAGCAATACCATTTACCAATTATTTAATCTCATGTTATAACTTTCTGTATAAAATGCCAGTAATTCTTGTCATTTTTTCCTTTAGTTTAAATTTTCAATATCTATCACATACTTTTAAGCTATATAATAAAGACTGACAGATAAAGGTATTTAAGGTATTTAATGAATTTTATGGTCAGTAGACCATAACCAGTAGACCATAGACCATTTCAAGAAGGGAAAATATTTCCCTGCTGCCTCTTGGGAGATCTTTCCAATGATTAAATGTTAGTGATGGCTGGCAGAATTCCTGAATGCAAGTCATACCAAACAGAACAGCAAATATGGGCCAGTGCTGCCACCATGCACTCCTACACTCACCTTCATGTAGTCCCACATGGTCCAGACTGGACCTGCTGGCCTGTTGTTTTCCGTTCCCTCTATTGTTTTCCTACCATGCTCCTCTATCAGGGTTCTGCATATATTAGGATATCTTCTTTTCTCATGAGATGTGGAGGATGTTGAAGATGTAATAGATCAGAATAGATCTATTAATAGATCTGTGCTATCAGAATGTGATAGCACAATACTCCTTTTGATAAAGTATTATTCCCATTGCATACAGGAGAGAACACATGGCAAGCTATACTATAAAAGAAATTCTTTATTGCCTTGTGAGCAATGTGACTGCTTCTCTGACTTCTTAATTAAATCACCTTGGGAATGAGTCAATAATAAATAGCATTTGGAGAGCAGACAAGTGGCTAACTGTCTGAAAGAGCAGCAGCAACAGGAGCACAAAGGCATGGTGATCCAGGAGTGATTCTTGGTTCACTTTTATTAAAGATTTCTGTGTCTACAGGGGTAGGGTTCCAGGTTTGACAGAACATTGGAACAGGCTGTCCAGAGCCAACTTCAGAGCCAACTTCAAAATCCATCTGGATGCAACCCTGCACCATGTGCTTTAGATGATCCTGCTTGAGCAGGGGACTAGATGATCTCTACAGGTCCCTTCCAATCTCAACCATTCTGTGATTCTGTGTGGTTCTGTGAATTAGTGGATGCCAATTCCAGAATGTGCACTTTGCTGCTGAAGTATAATCAAACTTATTCATAGAGGCACATGCTTTCTATTCAATTATTCCACTGAATACTCTAAATTATATTTGAATGAAATGCATAAGCCCATCTAAGCTGTCTACCTACTTGTGGCAGGACCCCAAGTTGCCCAGAACATTGAAGTGGAAGTGCCTAGACTTTCAGTATAGAGAAAGCACTCAAAGAGGACCAAGGAAATTTTAAACTTAAAATAACCAGTTTTTATTAGAATAGAAACTGAGCTTTTTAATAAAAAAATCTCAAAGGAACCGTGTCAGATACAATAGCAATAAAAAGATTTTATGCACAGTACTTACCGTGACCTTTAAAGGCAGGTCTTCGTTAACTTTCTCCCTTGCATCAGATTCTGCTAAGTACCCTCTGCTCCCTGGGAGAGTTGTCTTCGTCATTCCTGAGGCCTTTTCCTCTGCTCCCTGATACATTCAACAGTCTCTCTATGAACCACAGACTCCCAGCTCCTCCCTGTGATTTTCCTGATTCTTTCTCAGCCTCACATGCAGCCTCATAGCTCCCTTCTGATAAGTCTGATTTGATTCCAGGGAAATTTCTCCTTCTGCCAAAGAGTTCCCCATAAAATAGATTACAACTCCTGTATGTTTTTTCTTTTTATGTCCAATGTTTAAAAAAGTATTTTGCAATCAATCCTTAATTTGATTTATTGTTTCTATTGTTTCTCATCTCTGTTCTGTCCATGATCTACTATCTTTATCTTGTTTTCACCAAATCTGAATTTCCTCTTTAGATAAATCATCCTGGTGTTCCTATTTTATATACCTACCATTGACCAAATATATAACCAATATTTTATATAGTCAAATATTTTTCTCCATATTTCCTTATAACTTATCAAAGAATACTGGCTTTGGTGCTCCAAAACTTCTATCCAGGCTCTAGGTGTTCTGGTCAGGGAAAAAAATGATATGAAATGATATCAGTAAATGATATGAAAAAAAGAGAGATATAAATTATGCTTAATAAATCATTGGTTTCCAAAAATCTTAAATGCCACAATGTCTTTGGTTATTAATCCAAAATACTTCACTAATCTAATCTGCAGCTAATAAATTACTTTCTATCCATCTTTTCTTTCTTTTTTTTTTTTCCCTAGGATATAATCTTTTTTCCTTTATCTCTTCAGAATATTCTGTCCCAGAACCTCTAGATTCTTGTTTTCACTTAGTCACTGCTTTCCTAAACTGTTGCTTAAAAGGGTCTACATTAAAAACATTACTCAATTCCTCCTCTTTACAATATGCTTTCATCAAAGCAGACTGATAGTAAGATACTTTTCAGTATATTTATGTTTCAATATATTTTGATATTTTGTAGATGAGAAAAAATCCTTAACTTTTTCTGTTATTTCCCCTCCATAGAAATAAGGCTGCATTTCTTATTCTTCATCAATAGACTTTACAGTATTTGAAAAACATAAGAAAAACTATACCATATTGATTCAATTTCTGGCAATCACTGGCATTCTTAAATGATCATTTGCTTAACACTAAGTGTATGTTTTCAAGGACTGACACAGCAAACAATTATTCATACTGGGAGTGATTACATACTTTGTAAATTTCACATTTGTTGATTATATTGTCCTGCAAATTCCAAAATAGTGATTGGAATAAAAATAATAATATAATGATAAGCTTCTCCCCTTGTACTAGCAGAAAATTTTCCATTCCTTAATATTTCTCATTGAAATTATTCTGAAGCATGTGAATTTGAGTCAACAAGTATTTCATTTTTACACTATGTTGGCATAATTGTCTCAGAAATGAGGCATATAAGAACAGCAAAAAAAAATACATTAGTGAATGAGCACCTACTCACTGTAAATAGGCAAGAGAAAATTCTCTCATACCAATCATAGCAAAATCTGCAGAATTAACTAACACTAACTAATCTTCAGATTTAAAAGTGGATATGTTTTGAAAATCCCTTTGAAATTCTTCTCAGATATCTGCTGTACTATGTATGTTATTCTGAGTTGTGGCTTTTGCTGGAGCATAACCAGGTTGCTGAAGTATTTATTTAGTGCTCCATCTTACAAATTCTTAGGTACTATGTCATATGGCTGTTTTTTAGAAGGAGTCATAATCCAGCGACATATTTATTTGCTCTTTTCAATGTCTTGTGTGTTAATTCTGCTGCTATTGGCGAAGTACTTGTATGTCCTCTGCTTTCTTCTGGTTGGAAGGGCTGCTGCCATGTCTAAAACATAGATTGAAATAAAAATAAAAAAAAAAAACGCATACATACAAAAAAGTAAAATGTAAAGCAAAGATATGCTAGTCTTACCAAAGACTGAAGAAATTATAAAAATTACAGAACTTTTGAGCTCTGTTGAAGATAGAATACATCGTTTTTTGATAGGGCTGTGCAATATTTATACTTTATGCAAAAAGCAGATATATTTAAAGAAATCAAAATATTGAGTGTTAGGCTGCTTGCTGCATTTATTCATTTTATTGCTCAAGGATACATTTCTTAGATTTTGTTGTAGACTTTTGATTTATAAAAGTAGAAAAAATATCTGTTGTAAACAGCAAATTAAAATCATATGGCTTGTTGTATTGTGGCGGTGATGAGACAATTTGGTGACTAAAATTTATATTTATTTCATATCAATTTAAATTTATATTAAATTTCTTCTTAAAATTACCCTAGTCAATTTGGCATATTTATATCATGCTTACAATAGTCCATTTCTTATACACTTTTCATTTATGTTGTTAAATTGGGTGTGATTGCAATGGGCAAGGCTGAATAGAGATCCATCTCTTCCACAGAAGAAATTATTGGGCTACTATTGAAAGCATAGCCCAATAAATGTACATTTGCATAGTAAAGGCAACAAGCTTTGCATTGACACAGTATTGCAGGGACTCATAACTTACTTTGCCTACATTGCTTTTTGGATAAGACAACAATTATCTAACGGTCAAGTCACTACTGTCCAACTCATTTTTATCTAGATCAGTTAATACAATATATATCTTAAAAGTTTGAACCACTTAGGTAGCTGTTATATTACCAACACTAACCCTTAATGTTAGCAGAGTCTGGTTAAGCCAGTGTCTCATTTCAATATTGTAGCAAAAAAAACAAGGAGAAGGAAGAAGATTATGTTAAGAAAACATATAAAACCGGCCCCAAGAACCAGAAAAGCTTTTCCAGTAACAGGAAAGAAGGAACCTCCATCACCAGCAATGAGCTTTATCCTAATTTTTCAACCTCTCCAGATATATTTCTTGTTATAACACCACAAAGTATCTTCTCTCTTCTTTAACTCTGTAAGGGGAAGCAAACCAAGATTTGTTCTCCTTCTCTTTTCCAAGAGAAATCAATATCTCTGTTCTTCTTAACATCCTATTAGCCTTTCTCTACAGGAGGTTCCCACTGAAAATTATTCCTCTTGTACCTGAGTAACTAGAATTTCACATAATCTTTTAATCATACCATTATGATTAAATAGTACAATCATGAAAGCGTTAATGTTTCCTTATTGCAACAGGAAAGACTTATTTTATTGTACTCTAGAAATTCCTTTTCTATTTTTAATGCAAATTTTCCTGTACAACATTACCATGTTGAACACATGGAAAAGTCTTCATTTAATTTCTCTCTCTCTAATTCTGCATTTCTCTAGTCAATTGAGTAGATACTTCTCATGTTAGCTTGCTACTAACCAAATTTCATGTCATATATAAGAAATCTGTCCACTGATTCTGATAAGCAGAATAAATTTTAGTAAATCTAGAATGTTATAGAATAGATAAGAGTGAAGAATATCATCTGCTTCATTTTGTGTTGTCTCATCAGAAGTTGAAGACTCAGTACATAAAGTAAGTAAGCTCTTGCCAGTCTCAATGCCAGTTGAGACAAGTTTTGATTTCGCAGTAATGAAGTGACTAAATCCTGTTTACACTGTGGATATCACCTTTGTACTTCTTCAATGAAACAGATCTGTGGTGAGCAAAAGCACTATTTATGACTTCAAATATAATGTAAGAAATGAACAGTGCAACTTTACTCCAACTGGGATGCAATTTCTCACACAAGTAGTCCCATTGATCTCAAAGTATGAGTTATTTCTCTGTAAAGGTAGTAAAAGTAGCTCTATAAAACCCTATAAG
The DNA here is from genome assembly GCA_032353885.1 of Nothura maculosa. Lineage (NCBI taxonomy): Eukaryota > Metazoa > Chordata > Aves > Tinamiformes > Tinamidae > Nothura > Nothura maculosa. The sequence goes on along the minus strand of JAUBOD010000272.1, from coordinate 177,659 downwards.
GGGTTTTCAACTTCAACAAAGAGATGCCAATTTAGACAGAAAAAAATGTTAAAATAAATACTAATAAAACTAGTCAATGCTCCTTTATCAGCTGCCTATAAAATATAGGAAAGATTAACAACGAACTCAGATATTTCATGAGAAAAAAAATGGAGGTTTACCTTCCCAATTGCATTTTTTAATCTTACAAAAAGAAAAGTACCGAGGCACAGAATTGTTCTTAAGTGACTTTTTAAATTTGTGATTCAGAAGCTGAAATTCGGAAAAATGCACTAAAACAAATGCACAAGAAGTAAAATGTTGTGCACGGATACTCAAAACTAAGGACTAGCAAATCAAGATAACAGACTATAAAAAGAAGTGTGTTCTACCACCAGACTACGTCTCATTCAGCCTCTGTCTGACTTGCTGTAATACACTTTAGCTGAGCTACTCAGAAGAGGGAACCTTCATGGTCAGCATGTTTTCTTTTTGTATATGTGGTACAGCCTGTAACAGAGAAACAGTACCGAGATACTGTGGTGATGGACACTATTGTAATACCACACTATGCAGTTCACAAACTTCAGCTCTCATTTGACATTGCCTTCCTCTATGTCTGCTGGAAAGAAGTGTCATGCCTGTGTACCTCACGGAGCTCAGGTAGGCCTGTGAGCATAATCTCTGTTTCACTTTCCTGAAAGGATCCAGAAAGAGAGGAATCTTCTGTGTACTCTCCTGGGTTACCGAAAATGAAGATTCTTTATTCAGAGAACTGAAATCCAGAATTTTTCTGCTCCTAACAGATTTTCTTAAAGTAAAACTTGACTGGAGTACTCAGATCTAGAATTTTTGACACATTCAATGTATACTTATAAAACCCAGATAAATTTTGAACTAAAATAAAAATTCAAATTCTATTTTGTCTTCAAAATATAGCAATGATAATTATGAACCTTAAAAATGAATTTTTAAAGATGAGCACTATGAACGAAAATTTGAGAAATTTTCATATGACATGAATCAAATTTTTTAATGTGAAGGAAAAAGAAATTTCTGTATTGTTTAGACATCTACTGCTCTGCCATCATCTTCTTCCTGAAGTCTCAGAATTGCATTACACCAATGATCATGCAGATCATGATGCGATCTAGACTATGGATATACAGCACATTAATTATGTCAAGTTAATTTGGTCTAACTCACACTTTCCTTCCTTCCTTCCTTCCTTCCTTCCTTCCTTCCTTCCTTCCTTCCTTCCTTCCTTCCTTCCTTCCTTCCTTC
>JAUBOD010000272.1:93532-174669 GCA_032353885.1 Nothura maculosa | reverse complement strand
TTCCTTCCTTCCTTCCTTCCTTCCTTCCTTCCTTCCTTCCTTCCTTCCTTCCTTCCTTCCTTCCTTCCTTCCTCTTCCTTCCATCCTTCCTCTTCCTTCCTTCCTCCTTCCTTCCTCTCTTCTTCTTTCTTCCTCTCTTCCTTTCTCTCTTGCTTCCTTCCTTTCTCTTTTCCTTCCTTCCTTCCTTTTTCTCTTCCTTCCTTCCTTTCTCTCTTCCTTTCTCTTTCTCTCTCACTTTCTTTCTCTCTCTCTCTTTCTTTCTCTCTTTCTCTCGTTCTCTCTTTCAACAAGTGATGATGATATAACAATTTTCCTATGAATTTTTTTTTAGAGATGACTACAGAGTGAGGCTTACAGAGTGGGGCTTTTTTCACTTAAATGTCGCTGCTTCTTTCTGGTATTATGTTCAGGAAGATAATACTTATTATTTTTATTAAAAATCCAAAAGCAAAAAACATTGGCAGGTTTTTGACAGAGAGGGTGCAATTTTTATAAACTACCAGATGACTTCTTTTCAGATGATGGTCTTAGTTTCCTGGCAGGTAACTAGAACAGGAGGCAGAATTCAATCCTTTTGGTACCTGAACCAAATTTCAATGGATATCAGTGGGAGTTTTACCTAACAGAGTTTTAAGCATTTTAGTGCAGTGAACTAAGTGATAAATGTTTGCTTCAGTGAAAATGTGATACTATATAGAATTTGGTTAATAGACTAGGATTTATTCTCATATCCTTAACCATATGGCAGATATTCTAGTTTAACTTTATAGCTCACAATAGCTCTGATGTCACAATTGTCAATCTGCTGGCCATTCAATTTATTTATTTTTTTTTTTAAAAAGGTGTTTTCACATAAAATTTAAGTGTATGGTAGAGCTAAAATTTGTAGTTTGAAGAAACCGATAAATATCTCTTTGAGATTTAATAAATTGAATTGAGAGATTTTAATATTGATTTTGAATTTTGATAGATTCTCTGTATGATGTCTAAGGAAGAGTCCTCCAATAAAATAGATGACTATTTCTCAGGACCTTAACCATGTAAACTGCATTTTCAGTTCAGAAAATGAAGAATTTAAGGGAGAGCAACCTGTATAGCATAGAAGGATGGATGGTGTAAGAATAAGAAAAAGGATTACAGGCAGTGAGAGTAGATTACTTGAGTTTCAGCAAATAAATCTGGAAGACTCTTGTCCTTTTTGGAATAGAGATAAGTTCATAATATATTTCTGTGTAAAGCTGGGGAAAGGTATATTTCTTGGCAGAATTATAAGACTATATAGTTCTGTAGAGTTTGCCTGTTCATCTTCTGTGTTGTTATTTGCAATACAGTCATGATTCATGGCAACCCTTTCAAGGGTTACATATTTTTGCTTTTCTTGGGAACTACTGAGCTTGTGCAAGAGACAAACTTTTAGAGTTCACAGAACATAGTAGGGAGAAGAAGGCACAGAAAGCCAAGGAGCAGGTCAGGTGAAAGAGTGAGATTACTGAGAGAAACGGGGAGCAGTAACTGGACGAGTAGTAACTTGTACCCCCAGGAACCAAGGGGAATGGTGAAAGCCTCACTTCAAATTAGGTGTTTAAATATGGCACCTGCAAGATCAGAGTCGTTATAGCAGAACTGTATACAATCCATATTTTGTTCTTAATAGTCTAATATGAGCTCAAAAAGAAACGCATGAATTTGAGTTTCTATTCTAAGATTTTTTTTTCAGATTAAAACCCTTTTTTATTCTTCTCTATGGAAATCATTCAGTTCTGATGGTCTCAGTACCCATGAAGTTCAGGCCAGATTGAAATCTACCACAAGGATACAGAAAGTTGGCCAGATTTTTCATTTTGGTGAATTTGGGGTTTTGTTTTAGAAGCATTGTATACTGCACAGCATAAACCGATGCAGCTTTTTTTTTGGTCTAATGGAGCAGAAAACCTTGAACAAAATTTATTTAATCCAAATAATAGGTTGATTGTATAAGCAAGCTGAAAATGTTTCAAATGACTCATAAAGCACTTGTTAAAGAGGTGGACTCAATACTGAAATTGTCTCTAAAGAGGCAGGACATTCAGGCCGTTTGCAGAAGTTTCAGCATTTTGCTTGTTAACAAAAGTAACATGTTTATTATGGTAACAAAAATACAGAAAAAAGGAGTATCTCACAGTATTCCTGCTGACATATAAATGAATAAGTCTCTTTGAAATGTTCAACTATATCCTACACAAATATCTCTTGAATACAAGATCATATCTTAATATTTAGTCATATTCAAATTTGTAAGCTTATATTTCTTTCAAAAGACTATTTGCCCCTTTAATTTTTTTCTGGAGAAAAATCTCATGCACAATATACCTTACATACTTCATTCCAAACAATGAGTAATACCAACTAGAACCACTGCATTAGCAAAGAATAAAAAAAGTTTGCCTTTTACAGCCCTCAAATTATTATGCATGATCTGGTAGTGCTGAAGTAGACTTATATGGAACAAATGAAATATTAATTCTCTTGTGAAATTGTTTGGACCCCATAGGAACCTGTTGAGTTTTCCCGACTACTTCAAAGTTATTCCTTTCAAATTATCTTTATTTTTTTTTCTTAACTGTGTTCTCATCAGTTGGTGGACTTTCTTTGATTCATTTTTTTAAAGCTGGTAAGAATCCCTGAATTAAAGAATTTCTTAGCTCTGACAGTATATCATAAAGCATAGGTTATTAGGGGTGAGCTCTTTAGTATTCTCTGAATGCAGTTGTGCTCAAAAATAATTTATCAGGAAAAAAAGTTGAAAAGCTAAAAGCCCTGCCTTAGGGCTAGTTGTAGCAAAAAAAAGGGTTAAGTTTTAACATCAAGAGTGAAAGTAAATTTGAATTATCTGAAGAATAATATGTTAGCTTAAGTTCCTAGCCAAACATGCAGCTTGATCAACTGATATAAGGAAATTGTCATGAATAGAGGCAGAGGGATGGATGTCAAAGCCAAAAAGAGAGTTCATGGATTTCAAGCATGAACTGACATCAGTACTGAAGCTGCAATTCTTTGGACTGCTGAAGTCAATCAAATTTTCCACAATTACGTCAGAAGAAGGACCTGGAATGCGTTCAAAGGATTTGAAAGACTGCCACTTGTCTAGGAAAAATGGCAGCAGCAAAACAAGGTACATAGAAACTGAAAAAAAAAAGCCTAGATCTTTTGTGTGCTTAATTCTGCATAGACCTTCTATACTGCTTATTTTCTTTAAGGAAGCCAGGACTAAAAGCCTTTTTGTGGGAGAAGACTAGAGAATGGAACCTCTTTTTCATACTTCCCAGCTTGTCCTCTTCCTAACTTATTTCTTTTTGCTGTTACAGATATCCCTAGGGGATTAAGACTGCAGTTCCCTGTTTAAAGAAAAAAAAGCCCCTTTTACAGGCTTTTCCACCTTTGTGACTTCTAAAAATCAACAGATCCAGCTTGGCAGTGGCAAGCTTGGCAGTTCAGGCAGTGGCAATAAATTAGCTAATGGAACTTTAAACAAAATCTTAAGATGTTCATAAAAACATTAACTCTCTCTATGCCACAATTGAAGGTAAGTATGTGGAAACGGAAGGAAAGGGAAGGAAAGGGAAGGAAAGGAAAGGAAAGGAAAGAAGAAGAGAAGAGACAGAAGAAGGGGAAGGGAGGGGAGGGGAGGGGAGAGGAGAGGAATAATAATAAAGAGGGGAAAAAATACCACCACCAAGACTTCAGCCTGTGCTATAGAAATCTGCCCAATTTTGAAGTGTTTACTTTTCAGGAGACTGAGTCCGAGATGTTCTGCTTCCTATGGTTGTCCAACTTAACTAAAGACAGCTCAAATCAATACTGAGATCACATCTCCTGAAGCATATATATAAACTCTATGAAAACCAGTCGGGCTTAGGCTAACTCCTCCAGTTTGGTTGGAATCTGTTGCTACATCCAGACCCCTAAGACCAGTCTTCTCTCGAGGTCTATGTTTGTCTTCTGAGCTCAAGCTCTTTTTGAACTTGTTGTGTCTTCAGACCTATAGCATGTGGTGTGTTTCTGAATGACACTTTCATTCTCAGAGAAGGAGAAATAAGTCGAGAAAGTAAGAGTGAGAATTTCTCTAGAGACCATGTGAAAAGGTGGAGAAAGAAACTTTTCCTTGCCCCTCTGCTCCTCAACCAGGACTCAAGCACATAGCTTTGTCACAAGGCAAGCTTGTGGAGCTGAGATTTACAAGGCACTTTGAAAAAATGGATAGAGAGAAATGTTAATTCTAAGAATAAAGCAATGGAGAATAGGTCATTAAGGGTCTTAAGCATAATTTGCTGAGGAAGTACTGTAAACTGCAAAGATTAAATATGATGATCTAATACATAGAGCATGATTTCAACATGTTTTAATTGAAAAAGATACTTAGTCTTTTGACAGGGGTAACTAATAAAAGTTTATTTATTTATTTACTTATTTATTTAATTCAGAGTAAGATACCATAAACAAGTTATCTAGGGAATTTGGGGGAACAATTCAGCTGACTGAAAATATGGATGACTATAGTGGAACCATCTAATTGTGTTTACACACCTGGAAACATTCCTGTGGAGTGAAGTTCATATTTGATTAAGGACTACCATTACAAAAGAAGCTTATCATTTAGCTGAAGAATCATGTTTTTGCAGCTTATAAATTATTGTTGTAAAGAGTAATATGCTCTATTAATAGATATGAGAGAGAGCCAACATATGATAAATAACTGTGATCCTGACAACAGGATTAGACAAGCCAAGACAAGTTTTAAAGGAATGTAATATCAGCACATAAAAATATGCAGTTAGTACATGGAAAGTTCATCAGAAAAGAGAAAAAGATAGCATATTTACAGAAACACTATATTCTCTGGAAACCTCATGGAGGTGAAACTAGTCCACCAAAAAAAAAATAAATGGATGAACCTTGGAGAATTTCAAGACCCACCTTCTCACCTTGATAAAGCCCTGAGCAACCTTGTCTTATCCCATAGTTGAATCTGTTTTGAGCAGGATTTTGAACAAGAGACCTTCTGTTTATTATGTACCAGAGGATGTTGTAACTGCAGTGGTCTAGCTGTGTAAAGCAGTTTCTTCCAAGTCAGCAGAGAAGCAGCCTAGCCCTCCTGAAACTCAAATCATAGCATGTTTAATCCACTGCTGAAAAACTGCAAGCCTTTTAAGTAGGATGGGGTCAAAACTTTAGTCATTGCAATAATATAGTCACTCTAAATTCATTAACTCATTTATTGATTTATCTACTTGAGTCATTTTGTGACTAAAATCAGGTACAAACTGCACATTCATAGGTATAAAAATTTTATTTTATCCTTAGAATATCTCTATTATATCTAGCATTGAAATATGGAAGCTGCAGGCTTTTTCTGCATAAGTGACATGGCAATGTCTCTTAGTTTGTACGTCTCACTACTAGAGTAAGACACACCAAACATAAACAATTTATTATTTCATTGGAGCATTCATGGTTGGCAACTCCATCAAATAACTGAACTGGTTAATTGACCATGACACTAATTGTAAAATATTAGGAATCAAGTGTTCTCTTGTTTCCATGCTGAAATTTATTTTAAGTTTTATCTATTGCCTGGTACAGAACATTTCTATTTAGGATACTTGAGGAGCATTATAATGCTCAAGATGACAGAATGTTCTTCCAGCTAAGCCACTTTTTCTTCTACACTGTGAAAGACCTAATAAGGCTCAGGTGTTAAGCTAGTGCAAATTGCCATTTCAGCTTTCAATTCATTTCCACAAAATTAGGATCTGGCCTGTAAATGTTTTAGTTATGCTCTTATTTCTTTCCAGTTCTTCGTCTGATCTGAGACAGTATTCCTCTCCCTCTCTTTTTCTCTAAGCGTGCACATGTTTATGGGAGGAATGAAGGGAGTATTTAGGCTGTTTACAGTGACGAAGAAACTGTATTCTGTTTCAGCAGCTCAGCTCAGCAAAAAATGGGAGAGGATCCAATAAATATTATCTTCTAGTCATTTTTATGCCATTGCTATGACTTCAGTTCTCCCTTTCTGAATACAGTAAGTTGTAGGGGCCTTCAGTTAACAGCAACATCAGGACATAAGGCACTCCTGAGTGCAACCTACTCTTTTTTTCTCCAAACTTTGCCTGTCCTGCCTCCTCTGTGTGGTTTCCCTCTTTTCTCTGGGTGGTCCAAAAGGCTGTTCAGGTCCACAGTCTCATTATCACAGGTGACTTTTTAATAACAGTCATGGCTACCCAACTAGAGGAAGACCACAGACATGTGTCCATTCATCTGCCTAGCTGCTTTGAAGAACCCATGACCTCTGCTTTTCAGTTACAATGTCATGGTGACATCAACTATTTTAATATTCCATCGCTCCTTCAGACTTACTCATCAAAAATTGTAGGATTGCTGCCTTATCCAGTCATATCCAAATCATGTCCTGCTTTATAATGGCAGATCATTAAATATATAAACCCCACCTTTTTCACTTGCTATTCATCTGCAACTTCCATTCATTAATCATTATACAAATGTATTATTGGACAGTGGGATCAACAAAGTAAATTTGCATCAACAAAGTAAATTGGAAAGCTTGTTGTGACTCTTGGCTTCATTGGTAATTTTTTGGCTACTTATGCATGTGTTTTTCAGCTGCTCGGTTTGTTGGATTGTTGGTAGCACAGATTGCTTGTTATATGCAAAAATCAATCTTTTCCAAATGTTCACAGTTTTTTCAGATATGTATTATGTTCTGTTGTTATTCAGAAGCAACTCACTACAAAACCTGTGCCTAGTAAATATTGCCTAGGTTTATTATGATACATTGCCAGCTAGTATGTTACAGAGTTATTAAAAAGAAAATAAAAGGGGGTCCTATAGTTATCAGGTATAGACTTCAGACTTCAATGTATACCACTGTATGCATAAATCAGTTTCAAACTGCTGCTTGGTTCCACTAGATGCATCATGAATTATCATTTCTTTTTTCACTGTTCTGTATGAGATACTTCATCCAAATTTAATAATCTTTGATTTATTTTTATACTTGCATGTTTGTATTGTACCAATAATATTCAATAACTTGTCTTAATGTATGTTCATACCATTATGTTCTTATGTGTCTTTTCTCAGATTCTCTAAATCCATTACAGCTTTTACCCTTTTCAAACTATTGTCTTCTTTTGTACCAATTGTTTTCTTGTTTGCCACCAGAGATTTTTGGGAAAGAAAAACAAGGAGAATGTGTAATTTCCTTACAGGATGCCTTCATTCAATTTGTTTGATTTAAAAGAGCTCCTGCATCATTATTTTCTGTTTCTCTCATTTTTCTATTTGTTTACTCTTAATAAGTAAGTAATACTTGTTTCTGTTAATACATAAATTACTACGTGTACCTATTCTCCAAAGCCTTTCTTCTTTACAGCATATCCTGTGGCATTTCATCATCAAAAATGTAGTGTAGTATCTGTTCTGGCATTTCAAGTCAGATTTAATCTCAAGTGTTCAATTTTTGGTAAGATAAAATCAAAAAATTGGTCAAGAGTGTTTTGCATGGGATTGTAAACTGGTAAACCAGCTGATATCCACGCAATGACAAATATTTCCTTTTATATTAACTTTTCATGTTCTTTTTACCAGTAAAAAAGTGCATGCATTAGCTTAGCATATGGCGCTTTGTCATTACAAGTGTTCTTGTGAAATATCTGTTTGTACCTTTACTTCATTGAGTCTTTTATGTAATTTTATTTGTATACATTTCATATTTTAGAAAGCCATCTCTAAATAATTTTTTCATTAGTAATAAATTTTCCCCTTTAATCCCTTTCTCTCTTAGCATCTATGTTCATTTTGGTATATTCACAATCCCGGTGTGCAATCCAGGTCTTAGAGAAAAGTTCTTGCTTTTAAATACTTCAGAGCTTTCATTTACATTAAATTTCATTCCGTCTTTTGCTGAAGTGTAACCAAAAACACTAAACTTGATCATGTTCTTTTACATGAACACAAAGGAAGACTATTTTTAAATACCAAGAGGCTTATTTTTCCTGCATGGACCCAAAATCACCTCTATTCCACCAACCTGCATGCTTTTTCATGCGTCTACTATTTAATGCATTGAATCTAGAACAGGAATCTGTGTGATTTGGCCCCCAAAGGCTCTGTCCCCATACCTGTACTTACTATGTTTTTAACACAGCCACACACAAACACATCTGCATGCACTCATGCACACATGGCATTGAACTCTGTGTTAAATTCACCTCAAAGGCAGCCCACAGAGAAACAGGGAGAGGTATTGAATGGTGCTCATCTTCTCACGATAGCCTGCTCACCTGAGCTCTGACTCGTGTGGGGAGTGTGTTCTTCTTTGTGTGTTCTTCTCTGTCCTCTCATTTAAAAGGGCTCAAATACACATCTCACTTTCCCAGAAGGTAACAAAAGCATTTTAAAGATATCCAGCAATTTATATGAAAAAAAAAAAATCACTTTTCTGTTGAACCACTTATATACTTTCCAGTTCTTTTTCTTATACTTACGATATCTCTGGGGGGAGCAAAAAAAATGAAGTGATATTGTTCTGGGAATCATACATTACGGTGCATATATTCATCTCATTTAAAAATAACATCCCTTAAGTAGACATAATCTCTATTTAGATTTTTTTTAATATCTGTAATACAGATAATCACTATTATACTATGTAATTACTCTTTAGAATATGGCTTTATGTTGCGATACATGTTTTTGAAATTATGACAAGTATATGGAGAAAAAATGGGAGAAACTAACTAGAAATGTAATTAGTGAAGAAAGTGAAAAAAAATGTTCCCAGCAGGAAAATATGAATCATATTGTAGAATAACAGCAGTTAAATGCTGTCTGGAACACACAATTACAGGTTCTTTGCTACAGTGCTTACAGCAAAAAAGACTGTTACATGAGTAATTCACAGTCACAAGAAATTTTATTACTCATGAGCAATAGTTCGGTGAGAAAAAGTCAATATTTGTTTTACAATAGATACTCCTTTAATACTTTGATAGGTAAAATTCAATTGGTGACCATGAAATTTTGAAGCAAATGATTTTTTTTATAAATATCTTTGAAAGTAATAGTTTATTGTCATTCTACACTTAGATTATAATATATCACGACTTGACTTTTATCACTCAACCATAACCATACCAATGCAAGATTTACTTCATACAAGCTGATATTTCATTCTACTGTAAAGAATGTTTAGAAAATACCAATACACTTTGTTATTCTCTGCTTACTAAAATATCTTTAGTTTCAGGCAAAAGGGGGTCTTTGAATTTTACATAAAACCTATGGTAAAGATTTCAGTTTTTCTCTGCCAGAAGAAATAATCTTCTCTATAGTCAAATGACTCAATCAAAAATTCAAAATTGTTTTCATCATAATGATGTGAATTTTATTTAATGTATGAGATTAGGAATGTTAATGAATAAAACAAGATATTTATCAGTAAAACTGAAAGATACCAGAAATTCTGCCAGAAAACATGAGAAATGGCTAGCTTCAGTCTTTGGATTGGGTCTTTAGTTGAAGTGCCTTACTGCAGTCTATTAATCAGTATTATTTTGTACCTATATTTCTATGAGCCTAGCTACAGTTCTGTAGGCAGTAAGCACAGCCTCATTGCTTTTTGACTTCTTTTTATTTTTTTTTGGCTTTTTGGCTTTTCAGACTTCTCTTTAGGTTATCTTTCATTTGAGTGGGCATATATTTGTGGTGTTTGGATGTACTAGCTCCTTAGCTGACCTGGCCCATCTCAGTCATAGGTAAATTTGGGGAACTTCCTTGTGGCAGCCTGGTTGTCTGCTTTCCATGTCCCCATGCTGGGGCTTTGGCTCCTTTTTCTTCAGTAAGAGCATACAAGAACAGTGTCAGAGCTAACAGGACTGCATGTCCTGTCTCCTAAACTAGCTGAAATGGATGGTGAGAGAGCACAGGCCAGGCACGTACTATTTCTGAAAACTCTTTCAATCTCCAATTACTTGTGGTTCAGAGGCTTTCTGTGACAGAGGTAGTACCTATCTCCTAAACAGTAGGTGTTTAGCAACCCTCAAATAATTTCTTTTCGCAGGAATCTCTTCAGGCTCCTCTTCAAGTGATGCAAACATCCTATGACAAGGAGTTTGTTAGTTTAACAATGGCAAGGAGATTTATAGTTCAGATACATGCTATATGAAGAATTCCTTTTGCTTGCTCTGAATTTCCCTCCTCATGGTAACTGAGGTTCCGTGAGGAGGGAGGGTTTAGGGGTTTGTATGGGCTGAAGGCATGGACAGGAGCTCTTCAGTCATGATTTTATAGATTTATGTAATGCCCTCCTGCTCTTGTCATTCCAAGGCAAAGAGTCATAGAGTATTTAGCCATTCCTCTTACAATGTCTATTCAGTGTGTCTAATCTTTCTTCCTCCTTCTTCTGGACATTACTTACATTTTCTATACTATTTTTGAGATGAGAAGAACTGGCCACAGAGAGTAGTTGAGAAATGGGCACACATTGATCTTCTTGACATGAGGATAACTTTCTTTCCTATATTCCAGTTCAATTACTATTTTACCTGTATAAAATATTTTACTTTTCATGTAACATCATGTAAATTGTACATGCCACTATTTACTCTTTTTTCAGATGACTCCAAAACACGAGTGCTGTGGTGCTTTACCTGTGAATCTTTTAAATACTAAATTAAAGGGAAATTTATGTATTCCCCTGAAAAAATATTTAGTAACAATGAAAGGGATAGAGTCTTCTCTTTTGCACTGAAAATTGATGTAACACCATCTTTGACTTTATATTAGAGACTTATAGAATTAAATAAATATAACCTTAATAAAAGTATAAGTAAATATAGTCTGAATCAATTTTAATTAAGCTATTATTCTAATTAGATCTTAAAATTTAACTGGAGATTGTTAAAGCAGACTCCAGGAATAGTGTGCATTTCCATTATCCGTGCTAATATAATTGCAGGCAAAGTGATATGGGAAATTAAAGTCATATAAAAAATGAAAAGATTCTGTAGACATGAATTGGCCTTTAATAAATACCATTATTCTTAATACAAAGTTATACTTTTATGGTGACTAACAAACTCAAGAGTAAATGTTTGTGAGAAAAGTGCTTATGGGCTGGTCTTATCTTATCTTTGGGATAAAAAACTCCCAGAATACTAAAAGAAGGCAACAGATACTCTGTAAATCAGGCCTGCAGTGAGTGAATCTGGAATGATTTGAATAATATTTTATGATTTTTAGGGTGAGCTGTCAAGAGGCTGTGATGAGGCTCTGGATACAGTAGTCCATTCACTTCTTTCTTGCAGATTAAATACTCTGAGGGTACTGTTTTATACTCTCTTCTCATGAAGAGGATATGATTAACTTAAAAAGAGCATTTTGAATGACTTCGTCAATTTTCCTATTACTCAGATGAATTAAGCTTCTTTACAAGTTCTCCCTTCACCTTCACATCATGTAAAGAGTGTGATAAAATCCTGACTCTAAAGAAGTCAATAGAAGAATAACCATTGACTTTGTCACAGATTTCACCTACTGTTTTTAAATCTTGAGCCTTTCATAATTTAGCTCTGCTCCCTAGGTGCTGGCAACCTTAATGTATACCAGATATCTTTTCTCTGTCAAAAAAACACAAAGATCATTCACTTTCCATGTTTCAAATGGATGTAAATCACAAAAAAAAGAAAAAAAAATAAAAAAGGCAGCTTTGTACTAAAGCAAAACCTTTGTTTTGCTTTTAATACCAGGATTAGGCAGAATTGTAGTACTCCCTAAGTTTCTGACAGACTAATAATACTGAACTGAATAAAAACTTTAATCCCTACAGTTGCAGACATTTCAACTCATGTGTGATAATACAGCGTGTAGAGAAACCTTTGGAGAGAGCTCTCCCAGATCTCATAAGGCCCAAATTGTGGCCTGAGGGAATTAAGATGGACCACAGCAGCATTCAAAGCAGAAGGATCTTTAGTAGACACACAATTTAATCCACTAATTACAAGGTTAGAAAGGGCAGAGAGTGTTGTTTGAGATGAGTACACTGTGTGTTTCCATCAAAGTAATCTTTTACTTGCCATAGTTGAAAGAACATAAAAAGAGAATTTTTTTCACAGAAATTGATATGACACTTCCTGTTGAAAATGTAGTAAAGATTGCCTCAGTAGGTTGTTAAACAGGTTAACTGAACAGGTCCCTGCCTAGCTCACCTCAGATCCACCTCAGATCATCAGCAAAATCTTTCGAGCATCTTAGCAAAGAGGTCTCAAGAACAGTCAGATCACATTTTTGATGTTAAAGAAATAGCTATAAATGAGATGACAGTAGTTTTTATACTGTAATTTAGACAGGACCTTCTCCCAGTTAGAACCCTATATGTTTATCTCTTTCTCTCTTTTTTTTTTTTTTCCTTTCCTGGTACAGTAAGAACTCTTCTATTTTAGTGTAATTTATTACTTGAATACACAGGTGTCCATGGGACATCCTAGTTGGAGTTGAACTACATCTAGATCCTCTAGTAATTATTTTTCTATGTAGCACTATTATATCTAGTCTTTAAAGAAAACAGCACTTTTTTTTTTATTTCTCCACCATGTTCCTTTCTTTTCAGAATTTAGCATATTAGGTTAGTCTTACCATCTGAGGGTGAGAAGGTAGTGTCACCTTGGTGGGCTACATAGTTTTGCTCAGCTTTAGAACTTCTTTCTCCTTTCCCAGACAAGACTGCATACATTTATAATGCTATAATTTTATTTTTTCTGCTGAGTACTGGAAAAAAAATTATTCTTATGGCTTTTGTAAAGTACTACAGTTTGACTTTTTGGGGTTCTCAGGGGAAAACAAGATCAGTAACTTATCACAGTAAGAGATACTTTACTGTCTATAGGGTGCTGTAATACAGTATTGAGAATGAGGAAAAAAATGAAAAAAAAATCTGAGCTTGTCTTTGTGCATTTGGAGAGACTGCTATTAAGCTAGTTAGACAATTTCTTTCTTCAATAATTTAATGTTGAGATTATTAGGTATAAGTATCATTTTGTAACAAAATTTTTATATTTAGGACTAGTTTATAAAAAAGAGATGTAAAAACGTTATAGCCTTTAATGTATAGCCTGTGCATTATATAAGCATAAACAGGCAGTTCCTGGAGAATATTATGACTACAAAAGAAGTAATTAAAAATGCTAACAATATAAAGTTTTTTTATTATTTTCTTCTTTATTACCTACAACTGTAACCTGCTTTTACCCTTTTGTATTTGTCTCTAAGATGAAAAACTTCTTCTCTTAGGCAACAATTAATACATAATTCTTGAAAATATTAATAAACATATTGACCTTGTATTTTATACCCTATTAATGAATTAAGCAGTTAATTCTTTCTGTTGTGTTTGGTAATTTATCTTCAAACTGCAAGCCATGTCAAATTTAATAGCAAATTCTACTAATAAGGATTGAAAGCAATTTTCTTCACCTCTCTAATTTAATAATTTATATCACTATGTGATATAAATCTATTAGCTTAATGTCTCTCAGTTACACTAGTAATTTTATGGAAAGGATAAGAGGAAGGTGATATTAAGCTAAGTAAGTTTTTTGTTTGTTTCTTTTTTGTTTGTATTTCTCTGAAGTGCCTCACCTTTTCTGTTCACAAATGTTGAAACTGCACCACTGTATCTACATGGATACAGTCCAAGAATCTCGGTGTTTCTGGATTCAACCTGAATATTTATAGAAGGTCAGGATATGGATATCTATGCAGATACATCTGTATATGTCAAATCTCACTAAGGCAAAAGACATCCACTGCCCTCCCCTTGTCCATGCAGTCTGTCATCTTAACACAGGAAGCAATCAGGTTGGTCAGAAATGATTTTCCTCTATTAAATCCATGCTGTCTGTGATCAGTCTTTTTGACTTTCATATGATTAAGAACAGTTTCAAAGAGCAGTACAATTAAAATGATGTACCGTTAACCAGTTTCTTAAAAGAAACAAACAAAGAAGCAAAATGTTCAGTATTTATAAACTAGTTTCTGACCTTATCTAGGTAACGATATTATACACATTATATATGTGTCACAAAGTGGCAAATGTTTAGTGGAAATAATCAAGTTTTAATACAGACAAAATAGTATTGCATTGTGATACAATATACTACTGCTGAACATCAGGTGGAGATACTGCTTCTATTCTACTCAAAATCAGTTATTATCAATTTGTATAATGTCTTTGTTAGTAACCCTGACTGCACTCAAATCTTATTTTTAAAGAGGAAATTGTTACCAACACTTGTTGTTAATTGTTATTATAATTGCTCAGAATTCATAATTGCTCATAACTGTTACCAACAACTAGAAAATAATTTCCTGATAGGATTGCGGATGGTATCAAGCTGGGAGTAGCAGCCAACCCTCTAGAGGGCTCTTTTGCCATTCAGAGGGACCTGGACATCCTGGAGAGTTGGGCAGAGAGGAGCCTCATGAGGTTCAACATGGACAAGTGCAGGGTCCTGCACCTGGCGAGGAATAACTCCAGGCACCAGTACAGGTTAGGGGTTGACCTGCTGGAAAGCAGCTCCACAGAGATCTGGGAGTCCTCGTTGACACCAAGTTAACCATGAGGCTGCAGTGCCCTCGTGGCCAAGAAGGCCAATGGGATCCTGGCGTGCATCAGGAGGAGCGTTGTCAGCAGGTCAAGGGAGGGGATCCTGCCCCCCTACTCAGCTCTGGTGAAGCCACACCTGGAGTATTGTGTGCAGTTCTGGATTCCCCAGTTGTATAAGAAGATGAAAGATTCACAACCTGTTTATGATCTGTAGAGACCTTGAAACTGTTGTGAACCTGACAACTAAGCCATTATCTGGTTGTAGGGAGTTTGAAAGTGGTTATACAGCTGTGAAAGCAGGGACCTTATCTGGTGCTGAGGAGCAACTGAGGCATTTGGAAGCGCTGTGCCAGAAGGCACATCACCAACTCAAACACAGCTGACCTCTAAGCTAGTTTGGATGTCAAACCTGAGGTGAGGGAGAGGAAGATGGTGCAGGCAGGACCATCATAACAAGACCAGAGACCCCTATTGGTGGGTGCGCATGCACACACCAGGGAAAGCTGCAGGACTATAAATGTGGAGTGTTGCCCACCCTCTTATTGCTTCCTGAGGCATACTGGCCCTACATGGCTGGATGCACCAGATATAAAAAATAATTGTGGATTAGAGGCGGGGAGGGACTTACAAGAGAGACCTACATTGATTCTGCAGGGATGCCTGCAAGCTTGGAGCCTGCCAGCCACCTCTTGTCCATCCTGGGGGATGATCGGTCTCACACTACCCTGCTGACAAGTATCCTCTTTTAGGTAATTGCTATATAGGTGCCTCATTTCTCATGTAGTTGTTAAGTAGTCCACTTGCTTTAGTGTGTTGCTAATGTGGATTGTCCTGAATAAACCAAGGAATTGATTTTTCTCAGAAAGCATGTGCTTTCATTGTCGAACCCTGAACCCATCTGGAACACCAGTGTAATAGGGATGTGGAGCTTCTAGGGAGGGTCCAGCGGAGAGCAACAGAGAGGATTAAGGGACTGGAGCATCTCTCATACAATGAAATACTGAGTTGGGCCTGTTTGGCCTGGAGATGAGGTTGAGAGGGGATCAGCATGTATCTGAGGGGAGAATGTGGGGAGGAAGGGGCCAAACTCTTCTCAGTGGTGGCCACTGATAGGACAAGGGGCAATGGGTATAAGCCGAAACACAGGAAGTCCTATGTGAGGAGAAACTTCTTCACTGTGAGGGTGACAGTGCTTCCCAGAGAGGTTGTGGAGTCTTCTTCTCTGGAGGTATTCAAAACCCACCTGGATGCCACTCTGTGCCCTGTGCTCTGGGTGTCCCTGCATGAGCAGGAAATTTGGACTAGATGATCTCTAGAGGTCCCTTCCAACCTCAACTATTCTGTGATTCTGTGATTTCTTAGTGCCTAACAGGGACAGAGAGGTGAATCTAAAAAGCTTGTAGTGAAGTAAATAAAATAAATTAATAAACGATAAAATAAAATAAAATAGAAATGGAAGTAGTTGCTAAAGAGTTATAATTTAGATACTATTCTTTAGTAGTTTGATGAACAAAAAAGCATGAAATTAGTATGTCATAATTTATCCGGGTATGAGACTAAACATATAATCAACACTGTAGTTCAGTATACAGCCTTATATAATGAAGGAAAATAGCCTCAAAGACAGAAAAGGAACTGAAATGATACTTTTATATATAAATAGGATTTGGAACTACCTGGCATAAAATAATAATGTAGTTGAAAATTGTTCTACATGTTACTATCAGTAATGCCAAGCAGACTTAGAGCATTACAACATGTGACAAAGAGACTACTTATTCTGAACAGCAAGATGATTGTTGCATGAATGTATTTGGAAAACAGTCAGAAATTACATTAAAAAAAGAATCTAGCTTTTCATGCAGAAATGCTAAAGGCCATAAGAAATTTAATTCTTCTTCTGGAGGAACTTGCTAGGAATAGCAAGTAAAGACCAGGCAAAAGATGATAATAGCAAAAACCAAGAAGCAGTATGATAGATACTAGACCTGAAGTCATTAGAAGGAATAATTCCCTGGATGCAGACAGATCTCGTAGTCATAGAGTTGTAGTCAATTTAGATAGGATCTTTTATTCTCACAGCAAGACAATACAGGTAGACAATTAGAAACTATATTGCATATGACCTCAGTTAATTAAGAGAGAATAGGAAAAGAGATAAAGTCAAAAGAGCAGAAGGTCTCTTTGATCAAGCTTTGATTTTCTTACTTGCCTTTCCAAACAAAATATTTGGGAAATTTGATCTAATCCATCATTTATCGTACCTCAAGGGCAAGTCAGCAAATGATTAATCAGATACAGTATGCAGTTTCATTGGATATAGTCTCATGTGCAGTATTATTAGATCAAACTGTCAAAATTGCTAGTATCTGTGGCTAGGCAATCCAGTGGTATGAAGAGAGACATAAAAGCTTTTTTTTCCTCTTTATTATTACTTATTAGAGGTGTACATGCAACTTTATTTTCCTGGGATTTATGTTCAAGAGAACAGATTCTGTTCATTCCCCTGCTTTGAATCTTGTTACTGCACCCTATAAGTCCGTGAAGCAAGGCCATTGTCAATACAGTCATTTCATAAAACATTCATTGGTGCTCCTTTTTGCAGAGTATATATAACACTGACCACTCCATATTGACACAAACTGAGTGAAGAGAGAAGGGGCATTGCATATCTGTTGAAGTTTGTGATGGCAGACCCAAGAAAAGAAAAAGAAAAATAGGAGATAGAGAATCAGGAGATAGAGAAGACACAGTAAGACTTTTACTCTAAAGGGATTAGGATAATGTATTGCATATGTTTAGGAAACAAGGATGAATAAAGGCATAGGTTAGATTTATCAGAAAAGAGAAAAGTCAAGTATCTTACAGTGGAGATTTGTCTTGCTGTTATTTTTAATTAGAGCTGAAAGTGAGGAATTAAGTTCAGAAGTACTTTAATAAAGTTTTTAAAAGTTCTGTTAGTTGAAGTGCAAGCCCCTTACAATAATTCACTCCAAAACATGATTAGTATTTGCCATACATTGCATTATCCTTTTTATCTCCTTGTATAAAAAAGGCCTGTAGATAATTCTTTTAATTTAGGGGTGATGGGACACCTGTGGTGTTCTTTCTGATCTTATTAACAAAAATGATGCCAAAAGAACATAATAAATACAAAGTGAGGGCTTTTAGGTATGTCTTACATCCTACACTTCATTCTGGTGCACAGTTGGTACCGAGAAGTTGACGCTTAAATAAATTAGCTTCTTTTTTCCATGAACAATTCCAGCATGGCAGGGAATTGAAATTGGCTTTTCATTGTCTTTGAGATTTCCAGAGTTTGAATCAAATGAAACTGAATTCCTAGCAAAAATATGGACCACGTATTTGTAAGGTCAAGTTTAAACTTGCCATTTAAATTTGTGATCAAAGTTCTTAGACATCTTTGCTTCTAACACAGTTACATTTACATTAGTCTATATGCTATAATGATGGCTCACTCTTAACTGTTATCCCTACTTACTAATATACCTGCAAATAGTATAGATCTGGAATGAAATAATCCTGCAGTTTCCCATTCTGTGGCATTGTAAAAACATTACTGGGGGTGTCCTTAGCACTATTACATAAAAATGAGAAAAGATATAAGAAATATATAAATATTATCATTGTAATGTACTGTTGCACAGATGCCTCTAAAAATATCTAACTCTTCAAGTATCTAATAAAGAACAAATGACTAAATGCAGCTAACAAACTTATTTATTTAATTCTACACTTGCAGCTTTGCCTGAGAAAAATTCGAATGACTTACAGAAGCTAATACTATTATTTGTTATAAGACCTGTGTCAGGTGGACAGAACAATTTAGCAATAGCTTATGCTTTTTCAACAAAATAAGAGTAATATGAGTTAGCTAGACGCTAGAATGGTATCTAACACTCAGATAAAATGTTTTTTTCAGACTCAAGTGAATGAGGTATTCTTTTTTTTCCATACAAATTGTTCTACCATTCCATCCTATCACTATGTTGCTCCTATTGCTCAAATTCAGATTGAATCCAGCTAATCCACAATGAAATTTCACAGTTCAGAACTATTATAGAATAGAGGCTTAAGCTGCTTTTATTGATTCAGAGATATTTTATTTCCTGTGTAAATAAAATGTTATTGATTTTGCAAAATTGGAGTATTGGCAATAAAAAATGTATGTTGTAGTGATGAAAGAATATCATTCCTTGTTAAAGATGAGTGATTAAAAAAGGCAGAGCATGAAAGTGGACCTGGTAGGAAAAAAATAAAATAAAATAAAATAAAATAAAATAAAATAAAATAAAATAAAATAAAATAAAATAAAGTAGAGTTATATTTAAAGTATAATCATAGAATAGCTGAGGTTGAAAAGAACCTTTGGAGACTGCATAGTCTTAACATCATTCCTACACACTACATATAAACAATGTCTCATTTTTTTCCTGGTTCACTTGTACCTGTTTCTACCTCTCTACCCCTTTTTCTCATATTCTAGATTTGTCAGAAGTTCCCTGTTCATCCATGCAAGCCTCCTGTTACTGTTGCTTGATTTCCTGCTCGTCTGGATAGACCTTTCTTGAGCCTGGAGGAAATGATTCTTGAAAATCAACCATCTCTCCAAGTTCCCTTTTCCCTTCAGGGAAGAGTAGCCTATGAGGTTCTTCAATGCATGTTCCTAAACATGCCAAAGAGTTCCTTTTGAAGTTTAGGACTGTGATCCTACTCTGTTCTTTCCTCTTAGGATCCTGATTCCACCATCCCATGGTCACTGCAGCTACCTACCTTCACATGCTCCAGAAACTATTGCTTGTTTGGAAGTACAGGGCATGTCCCCTTATTTGCTTTTCAAGTGTCATGAAGTTATCAATATACTCCAGAAACCTTCTGAGCAATTTGTGCGTTGCTCTTTAGTCCCTTCAGTAGACATAGGAGTGGTAAAAATTCCCCATGAGGACCAGAACCTGAAAACGAGAGTCCTCTTTCAATTGTTTGGAGAAGGCCTCATCTACTATTTCTTCATGAATAAGTGGTCTGTAGCTAACACCCATGGCAGTGTCACCCACGTTACAAATGGATTTTATATTGTATGTTGCACATTAACTTTACTGACCAAATCCTATTTATTTCAAGCTGTTTTCACTGGCAAGTCCTTCCAAACAGATACTTTATACCACCAAAACATTCCCACCATTTAACATTATAAGATATTATAATGCCATCATTAACATATTGCTAATAGTCCAGTTTCTGGACTTTTTATTTTTTCATGAGAAAATAAAATAAAAAAAAATAGAAGTAGTAACTGAAGCATTCTGGTGTTGATTATAGTTGCATGTTCTGTTCAGTAAAATTTTATTTAGGCTAATTTTCCAGAGCCTTATTTTTTATAATTGATGTTCCTCTCTTACAGGCAGGATCTAATTAGATTCCATGTCACTCAATAAAATTGGAAGCTTCATTCAAATGTAATTCACAATAGTTTGGAAATGTGCAACTTGAACGAGCAGATGTGCTCAATAGGATTTTTAATTTTTTAAGTTACACAAAGTATATGATATGAAACAGTCATCTGCATGAAATAATTCCACTGTGCTTTACAGCTGACTTCACATAAATGAACGTCATACTTTTTTATTTCTGCATGCTTCAGAACAGGAACTTTTATTTTCTACTGTTCAAGTGTCTGCAAAGGGAAAAAAATGTGTGCAGTGTCTTGCTTTCTGTGGCACTATAAATTTATATGACTGAGACTTGTGAAATGAGTAGGAGCCAATTACTGTTTACAACCTAGAACATATATTAGAATTTATACCAAACATCCAAACTGATCAGGAGAACTTCGGCACAGACTTAGCTCCCATCTGTCACATGCGCACAAACCAGATCGCCTGTAAAGAATTTAGCACTTGATTTCCTGTGATCTTGCTGTGTACTAGGTTGAAGTACTGTCTGCTTTACTTATGTCATTAACAAGATGAAGAGAACTGTATTACTGTGTAGAAGAAGGCTTACCTGATATAATTTAAATAATTTAAGTTACATGAAAATGCTCCTATATAGCAATATTTGGGGCTGGGGAAGGGCAAAAAGTACAGATAGAGAACAAACATCTGGAAGAAAATCGCAGATGAACTGGAAATACTAGCTTCATCTCATTCTTATTTCACGTTATAGTTGTGACATGGTTGTACTGTAACATCTTATCTTCTATCACACCTTATCTTCCATCATTAAGTTTGCATGCTTTATGTGCAAATTCAGGATATAAATAATTAGTATCAGTCCAAATAAGTGGCTTATATAAAGCATCAAACAGTGCTTAGCAAATCAGACACCCAGGTACATGCTGAAACCTGAAGAAAAACATTTCCTTGCACTATTGTTTTCTTTTAATTTTGTGGCATTTCACATTTTTTTACCAGTTGATATCCCTTTGGAATCTTCATTAGTTTCATCATTAATGGGTGAGGAAAAAAAGCCCAAACAAATCAAAACAAACAAACAAACAAAAAACAACCAAACAAAAAAAACCTTCAAAAAAAGGATAGACCCAACCTAATTTTAACGAATGGAAAACTGTGATTTACTGAAACTACAAAATAATTTTTTTTAAAACTATTGACTACCTTGAAACAAGGAGTTCAGCCAAAGATTTATTCATGCACTTTCAGTTTGGGTTGTTTTTACCTTAGTTAAATGAAAAAGCAAAGAAAAACAATGGGAAAAAATATTAAGACTGAGACTCTTTTTCAAAGCGGCCTGAGGGATTTGGACACAATTCTTAAATTTAATGAGCACTGGACATTCAAGTCCCTTAGAACTTTTGGATACCTCAGCCCAAGCTCCCTGATAATGAAAAACAAAACAAACAAGCAAACAAAAAAAATCCAGTCCTTTAAGTTTTGCATCTTCACATTTCTTTCTCTCTTGTTCCCTCATTCTTGTAAGCAGATACATGTTTAATATTTTTTCAACCATTCTGAGACAACCATTCTGAGGCCGATTTGTTTCTGTGGTTCCAGTTCGTATTCTGCTCCTATAAATGTCCAAATTACACATGTTCATGAATTACTGAGGATGAAACATTTATTACAAATAGATATGAGAGAAAAAGTACCTCCAAACACTTTAGGCATTCTCTCCAAACCTAGGAATAACAACGTCCTTCATGGTTCTCATTAGAAAGTTTATTATTTAAAGCTAATGGTAAATCACATGATGCTATCCTCAGGGTTAGCAAAGGCTGAACATAAAGGAATATGTGTCAAATGAAATGTGAAGAACAACATTAAAGTTGATGTGCCTATTATTATTAACAGCATTAGTACATTTTATTAGAATATTTTATGAAGTGACGTCAGTTTGCTCCTTGCCTTTATTTAATTAAAAGAGATTTTATCATTAAGTTTATTCAAGTAATAATAAATCAAGTCTGAGCTTAATAACTAGAGGAAAGCAAACTCCTCTCCTTCCTCTCCTTCCATTCTACCCTTTCTCTTTTCAAAAATTCCTGAGAAAAAGGTGCTCTAAAAATAGGTTTGCTCTCTTTAAAGGTGGTAGAGCCATGGAAGAAAAAAGAAAAGTATCGAAGGGCAGGCATACATTGCGTTTGTTGTTCATGTGTTGATTTTTCATTTTCATGAGTATCTTTTTCACATGTTACTTTCTCTTAAAAAGAGAGTATCAAAAAGGATAGAAAAGACTGCATCTATAACAGGATATAACAGTTTTTAGGGATATTATATGCTTGGTGTAAGTGAGCAACTTAATTTGATGTAATTTCCAACACTGGGCTGCAAAGGCTCAAGCAATGTCTTCTGCACTGATAAGTTCTTTTAAAGATCTATCTGTATGATAGCAGGCTGTGTTAGTTTTAGTGCTATGTTCATACTTTCAGGAGTTGAATTAACAGAAATTATTAAAAAAAAAGATCTCAAATTTAACTACACAGGGAAGTAAAAGGCTAGTGGAAAACACAGCTAGTGGATCAAAAAGTAGCATAAGGTACAGTTAGCTAGTAATGTAAGGAATAATATAAGGAAAGTCAGCAGTAAAGAAAGAAGCAGCTATCAGGAACATTCACAGTACCACATCACCATGATTTATATTAGGTCTTTCGACTCACCAAGATTAGTACTCTTATCTCTTAAAGTTACAGACAAAGAAAAAAAGTAATCAGCTGAACCAGGTATCTCAATACCAGGAAAGGAAAATTATAAAATGCCTCTAATAAATTTTTAGAAAGTAAAAAATATTACCCTGCTTATCTACATATTAAAGTTTCTTCTGCCTTTAACAAAAATACCATTTGTCAGACCAACTGATCCATGTGATTGAATAAAATTTGCTCAGTGTCGTAAAATTCTTATTTACTTCTCCCATGTATCTCCATGTGTATATATGCTAATGTCTTTGGTTCCTTTTTTTTTTCTCCAACAGAAATGAAACATCTAAGGTAGCTGAAAATAAAAAAAGGTTTATCCATCTAAAAATCCTTGTTTATTGTTTGTTTGAAAATGTGAATTTGTCAAAAATATGTTCTAAACATTTACTGTTTCCAATCTATAAAAATCAAATTCTAAGCAAACGAAAGGCATGCAAACTCAGTGTAATTTTTGCTTTGGAACAAACAACACACAGCTGGGTTTTCTGCACACATTTTTAATGTTTTTATTCCTAGATCAAATTTTTCTGAAAAAAATACTAGTCTAAATTTGGCATTGGGGATCCTAGATGACTATTCAAACTCCAAGGTTACTGATTATTCTGTAAAATTTTCTTGCCAATTGCCTTTATTTAAAGCTCTAAAGACTTATTTTTGTTCAAATGGTTTCACATCTGAAACCATGAGATTTTGCTTAGTGAAAATTTCTTACCACATTACCACTTCCTTAATTTTGAAAATTATTTTGTAGAAAAAAATATGTAGTCTTCATGACTGTTTCTCAAAAAGCAGATCTCTGCCTTATGTAAAGAAAATTCATGAATCCTTTCCTAAAATCCTAAAAATAGGTGATAGATTTCATCTCATTAAACTCTATGAGGACTCCTGCCATCTTGGATATTTGCTTCTAAATCCAAGTATCAAATTTGAGAACCTCATGATAGTTTTGATATACAAGTTATTAAAGGGTCTGTGTACAATTTATCTTCAGGTTTTTAAAGGTAGAATAGTCCTTCCCTTGAAGATGATTTAGATTTTTAAGATTTTTAAAAAGTAAGTCAGGCATATTAAAGTGGAAAGACTTTTTTTTCTGCAAAACAGAAGCACACAGAATCTGCTAAAACAGATATATGACTCCTATTTAGACTTAGTGGAGCTCAAGGAATATATATGAAGATAAAGTAAACAAAATGTTCAGTGATATTTCTACTACAAAAATAAAAGGACTGTGGCAAAAGCTAGAGCCTAGCTGCATTGCCTGAAAATTCATCAGCTACCAAAACTGGCAGATTTATCCAATCCTATTATGTCACTTTGCATTTAAAATTGACAACTTTACTGATAGTGTTTTCATCTTAATGAAACTATAGTATAATTAAAAAGTCAACACTCTCATCTGTTTGCAGATTGTGTTGGTATATATCCTTCTTGGTTTTTGTTATAATATCCATTAATTCTAAAGAAGCACCTTGTGACTGTGTTCTGTCCTTGAACTAAGAGAAAAGCAGTCATTAAAGTTTGTTTTTCTTTAGCCTACATGTTTTCAGTAATTCGGAGAATCAAGTGCTTGTTGTTTGACATCTTTCTTCCACACATGCCTACAAGATTCAAATATCTTTTTTTTCTGAAAATAGTCAACAAACATAAGTAAGATTTAAAGAAAACATAACTCAGAGAAATGCAGATAGGATTACCCAAGTATTTGCATGTTCAACATACAAATTCCTTATGTCTTTAAAATGTCTGAACTTACGGTGCCCAATTGCACCAAACATCTTTGTGTATTCTCCATTTGGCTCCAGTACATATTCTAATTGTTAAAAAGGAGCCAAATTCTACAAGTGCTTTAACTATATCTTTCTTCCTATCTGAATGGACAGAGTGATAGAGTGATAGAACATGCAATGGAGAAAAAGAAACAGCCAGGAAACACTTTGAACATGAGAAGAATTTTGCTCCTGCTGAGCTTTACTCCCTTGAAGCTTAAGCACTCTATTCATCAGTAATGCATGGGGTCTTTGTAAAGATCCACAGCTCAGCTCCTGCAGAGCTCAAGTTTGAGCAAACAGCTTCAAGTTTTTCTGCATTACTTTTGTACAACTGAGACTAGAAAATATGACTTTGACCTGGCACTGAGTGATATTCTGAAGAGGCTATGTTCATCAGGCTGCGTATACAGGTGATCTTATATCTTTACAAACCTTGCAAAGAGACACTAATTTGATTAACATATATCATTTCATTAGAAATCACATTGTAGTGAGCTACTAATAGGCATTTCTGATTGTATTAGATCACCAAAAACTTGAAGAAATATAATGGATACATCTCTATACTCTTCTACATGGACTACTTGTACTTGAGAAGGAAAAAAATATATATTTTTACTTTATGGCCCCTGATTCTCTCTCCTATCTCTGTTCAGTTATAAAATTCCTATGCCAAATTTAATTTTTATTTTTAAATAAATTTAAAGTCTAATTGAGTTTGCACAAGCCAAAATACAGCTGACATGCAAAAAAAAAAAAAACCAAAAAACTGTACATCAATTATTTTACCGCATAAATATGAGAAGTAGGCCAAGAGCCTATTGAATCCTCCTCGCAAGGCAGTGGGCTGCACACTCACTTGATCTCCCCTTGAGCAGGAATGCATCTCAAGGCCACTTGTTAAGGTTGAGAGATCACCTACTACTGACAGATCCATGGTAAGTGAACACAGCATGCAAAAACTTTCTAAAACTTTCTAAAACTATGAGGTAAACCTCATAAGCAGTCTCTTCTGTACTCTTTAGTGATTTCAAATAAAAGCAACCAGCCTATTTTAAAAGTAAAGATAGTAAGCTAAAAAGTATCTTGGTCATCTGCTGCATATATGCTTAATTTTCACAAATCTGTTAACATATTAGAACACATTCAGTTAGATTAAAGAAGAGAATCGTATTTTAGTGTGATCACAAAAATATTTGTAAGTTCTAGCAGAAAAAATCTGATTTAATATAGAAGGATTTTGAAATTAAATTCGTGCTTTCACATGTGCTAATGATAGAAGCTAATAGGAAAAGTCACAGAGTCTTAATGCGTCTACATCAACAGCCTTTCTTATTGCTCTTCCTTATGCTCATTTGGACTTATCCCATTATTGAAATTAAGTTATTCTTATAGCATGACTATATTAATTTGCCAATAATCTAGATTTGACAAACAGAATAATACAGTTGGGAGGGAAGTCAAGGGAAATAATTACTCCTGCCAATTTGAAGGAAACCGGATTCAGATAGATACTTCTTGTCAGTATAAGTAACATGATGAATCACACACTCATCACTTCAAAACAACTAATATTGGCACTGAGACAAAAGTAGTTTATTTGAGAAATAAGACAAGAGAATACACTTTGAGACAATATTGTTCTTCATAGGCGACTACAAATAGAGACTTTTTACGCAAATCAGCAAGCAACACCAGAAAACCTAAAGTAAACTCTTAAGAATCATTTCTTATATCTCAATGGAGGAAACTAAATTCTTTAATGAAGAGATGCAGCTAAATGTCTTTTAGGATGGACAGGACAGGCAAAATGTGGAACAGTTGTTCCTGCCTTCAAAACCGAGATATCTCTGAAGAGTAAAAGTATCAGAAAAGAAAGCAGCAGAAGAAATTTTAACACAATGGCAAGAGTCTGGTGTCACCAGATACACCAAAAAAATCTTGCCTTCTCTAATGACTTGTAAGGTAAAAAAAGGTAAAAGGTAAGCTTTTTTTGCTTATAGTTTGACTTCTTTTTGCTTCACTTCTAATAAATGTTCTTTTATTTTCCTCAGTACATTAAATCTTTCATGTTAAATGATGTTGACACAGTAGTTTCTTTGCAGGTACATTCCCAAAGGGAAAACAATTTCTAAATGCTGAGAGGCAGTCAGAGGAAAAAGTGATGTCTTTTCTGTAATACTTAATTTAAATGAGAAGAAACTATACAAACCCTTAGTAGGTTCTGTAGGAGTACTAGAACGTCCAATTGAGCTTTAGCTTAGAGGCATTTATTTTATTCTAAGTCAATATCTCTAGCAAAGCATTTTCACACTGGACGGGCACACACCACTATAATTTTTCAACTTTTTTAAAAATTGATTTATTTTCTCCCTCACCCTTCAATTTGATTAACTCACCTCAGGCATTACTTGTTTTTTTTGAGCTCTTAATTGTAATAGCTTTTTCTAATTGCTGCCACACATAATAATTGGGAACATTGCTCTCAGTGGATGTAGGAATTATATAGTTCACAGAGGAGGTGGGATAAGTTGAAAGATATTTTAGCATGCATTTTCTCTCATGGTTCTACTAATCTTTGAATTGGTATGCAAAATGAATATTTTATGGATAATCAAGAGTTAGAATGAAAATTGGATTTACATTTAATCCCTACATAAAGAGGGAATAAGTTAAAAAAATATTGCATTCACCTTGTCTGTCTGTTTAATGACCCATGTTTTCAGATCTAAATACACCCAAAATGTGTTGCAGATTAGACCACATTAAAGAGTGGATGAGGCAGCATGCCCAAACAACATATCCTATTCAGACTATTTTGCTTTTGCTTTGACAGTTCTTTAATGAAGAATATAAATACTTAGTTCTGAGAAAGAGAAGATTATTATTCAGATAAAGATTGCTGTGGCACTAAAAGTTCCACAGGAACTTAAGGAAGCATTTCCTCACTGTGAGGGTGACAGAGCACTGGAACAGGTTGCCCAGAGAGGTTGTGGAGTCTCCTTCTTTGGAGATCTTTAAAACCCGCTTGGATGCAGCCCTGTGCCACGTGCTGTAGGTGACCCTGCGTGTGCAGGGGAGTTGGACTAGATGACCTCTAAGGTCCCTTCCAACCTTATGCATTCTATGATTCTATGCTATAATCTGATTTTCACTGTACAGGAGACATCGCTACCTTATTAGTAATGCCAGCACTGGACAGACATAGAGAATGAACTGAGGGTAACCAGAGGTCCTTCGTTAGCAATTGCAAAGTCTTGCATACATTTATAGCATTTCCAGTGTTTTTTACTTTTTGAAATATTGATTTCCCTTCTTTAATTAGTACAGATTTGTAGCAGTAATATATTTGAAAGCTACATGAATTCACAAGGAGCCAGGTGGCAAAAGTTTAATGAAGTCTGGTAAAGACTGATTACTGGGTATATTTCACTCATAGTATAGTTATCTTGTTTGTACTAACATATTTTCTGGAGTTCTTATATGAAGATGGTTCTCAATACGCTAGCTGTGCTATTAACCTACAGAAGTTACCATTCTTCATTTGAAACATTTGCTATGTAGGGAGACAAAGCTAAAATATAATAAAAGGATTGGGCATTTTATTCCTGTTCCCATAGGAGAGCGAGACACAGGCATCCTGATACTCAAGAGGTCGTGATCAGAATCTAAGGAATAGCTGAGGAATAAATCCAGATGGGCTGCACCTTCATCTAGGCTCACTGCTACTGAAATTGATCAGAAGTTTTTCAATGAATTGGTTTTGGAGGGCTGCTCTTTTTTTTAGTGTATGTGTGAAAAAAAAAATCATTCATCAAAGCTGAAATCTTTCATCACTCACCAAGGTGAATTTTCTGTGTTGAGCATGCAAACTTCTAGCAGAATTCTGGCAGCTATTCAGCTACCACTTTAGAGTCCTATGGTAATCTGCCTCCCTTTTTGTCAGTTACCTTCATGGCTTCTGGACTCTTTGAGCTCTGCCTCAGACTGGGGGCTGCACAGAATCTTTGGTTGTAGAAACCTTGCCATAAGTGATTCCAGCTACCCTTTTAGAAAATCGGAAATGTTGCAGATCTATAACACAAGTGCTCTGTTGTAGACTTGATGAGGAATCCTACAAACTATAACTGGTCTGGATGCTACAGATTGGAAAAGATAATTTCCCAGCTAAACGACAATATTTACTGGAGGTTAAACTGGAGGCTAAATATTTAACCTTGAGGATAAATTTTGATTAAATTCACTGCTCACCTAGATATTTTGCTGTATTTTTCTAGACACTTACACATTGGAAGGATTTTGAAGTGGAAAACTTCAGTTGCCAGGTATACTTTCAATTATACTAGGCTTATCTTAAGCTAAAATCTCTGTTGCAGCTACCTCAGCACATCTATCTGCTTTGGAAGGTAAATTTCATAACCAAGTTCAGGATGGCAAAGAAAACTTCTTTTATAAAAGGTTCCATAAAAGGTGTAATCTGAACAAAGACTGGACTAAACCTAATGGGGAAAATGCCTGATACAGACATCTTGGCAGTCTTGAAGGCAATAGAGTTCACTCAAGTCCCAATATGCCAGTGAAATGAAGACGAGTGCATGATTCTTCTTGTATTTTACTACTAGGCTTACCTGATTTGGTCTCCAGGATTTTAGCCAACATGATTATCATTACAGATGCAGTTAGATCTTTCATCTATTTTTTTTTATTAAAAGGAATAATTCATATATATGAAGTATAGAGCATCAGCAGTGCTGTATGATTTTTAAAAGTAGAAGTTTTCTTTAGACTATAGACATACTAGCCTAACTATTTAGGTCAAGACATAGAAACAGACAGAACATGAAAAAAAAAATAGATTTCCAGCAGCTCAGCCTGCTTGTTTAGTACAATCTTAATTTCTTTACATCGACAGTTTTAAATATAAATATGTCTATATTACCTTTCACATTCACAAACTGTCTTCAAATGGACTGTAGGGTTTTTTACTGAGTTTTTTTTAAAAAAAATTTTACTTATTTTACCAACTGGCTTTCTTTCAGAAAATATTCAAGAATTTATTTAAGCAGACAGAATGTAGCTGTGGCTTATCTGCATTTTTTTCTATGTGAATGCTTTTTACAAGGTGCTTCTTATGCTGTTTTTTACTGTTTTCTTCGACCATAGAGGAATATTTAGTATGTTCAATAGAATAACATTTCTGTGAGTTATGGAAATAGTTACATTTTCTGTTTTTCTTTGTTCAGTAGTACAAGTGAAGAATTGAGACTTTAATTAATTAATATGACTAGCTCTATAGAACTATCTAAACATGTCTGTCATTCATAGCAGTTAGGTACCAGGTCATATCATATATATAAGCTCACTATGTATGTAAAAATAAAGTTAAAATTTAAAGTCATGAATCAGATTGCCTGCATTATTTATGCAATGCATGAAGGCAAGTATTTCTGAATAGAAATCACAACAATCATTTATCTAGGCCTAAAGACACAAGGATCCTGGTTAGTATAAACTAGCGTAGAAGTAAAATGCATAGGGTTTATGTAGTCCTTTAGGAAAAAAAAAAAAAAAAAGGAGGGAGAAGGAAGGATTACATTTCTGTAGAAAAGGATAGAGATGTCCTTTGCTTCTGAAGAATAGATCTGTGCAGTGGCCCCTGCAAACCCATATCTGTTTATGTATTTTAGCCAATAACTTTATAAATCAAAAATATAGATGCAGGAGACTGCTGCCATTTTTTAACCAGGTGATGTTATCAACATTCCTAATTACTTAAGGAAGTCAAGGCTTACCTAATGAAATCATTGCCTGATAATACTAAATAAGAATTTTAATGATGGCAAATATTTGTCTTACTTCATTTTATGAGAAGAATCTCAGAGATCTTTTCCTTGTCTGGTTGTACTAATTCAGGTGATATATAGACAGTGAAGATCTATAACTTTTTTGATTTTCTCTTTGTTACGTGCATAGTTTGAATATGAACTAGAATAACTGCCTAAAGTTCTCTTTGGATATTTGATTTCCTCTGAGGAAAACAAAGTGAGGATTAATACAAAAGAGAAAAAATCATAACAAAAGTAAGCTTCCTATGGTTCTTTCTTTGTAATAACTAGGAAGGCAACCATTCTTTCACAGTATCGTTAAGTGTATGTTCAGCAAATTCTCCTTGCATTATTAGAGAAAGCCACTCTAAAATGAATTAATGTTCTACAATTGTGCTTTACAAGAATTAAGTTATTTCAGAAAAGCAACTCTCCCTCCAACAAAAGCAAACACATCTTTTACCCTAGCTAATGACTAAATGCTGACAGAAAAATACATCCAGGGAAAGAAACAAGGAAAAACAAAGAAACTTAAAAGTGCTCTGGCTTTATAGAGAAAGGAAAAGCAGATTCATGAAGGAGGGCTTCATTAAACCAGAATCTCAGGTTGTCAAAGATTTGGGAGTTGGAGGGTACCTCAATTTTCCAACCACTTTGCCCTGCTTTGTAGGTTGTAAAAATGGAAGGAGTTTTAAGTTACAGAATTTCCCACTTGCATGGAAAATGCCATGGGAAGAAGAAGGGAAGGTTAAGAAGTGTTTTGTGAAATAAGCATGATGTGGAAATCACCAAATGTGTATCAGAAAGGAAAGGATCTTAATCACAGCTTTCTAGAGAACAGACTCCAAATTAATTTATTAGAACCTTGGGTTTAAAAAGTGCATCATAAAGTTATTATGAAATTATGTCAGATGAGTACTTAATTATCTTAGTAAAGAGCTAGAAATATTTCAAGAGGGGCTGTATGAATTGAGAATGTGTCAACAATTATTCTGTTGTGATGACACATATTTTCTTGATAAATCTCCAGGAGTTGTCTAAGAATATTAAGAATTAAATAAAAATTATTCAGTTAAAGCAAGGTGTGAGATCTTTTGCTGTCCCAGTCCACTGTCAGGAGAGGTTTCATTACAATTGCAAGAGCGAGATTAAAACACAAGCGAAGTCAAATGCCATATAACCTTATAAGCTCTATTCTCATAATGGTAATAGGACAGAGAGGAAAATAAAGAAGAAATAGAAAACAAAGAGAAGAAGAAGATAAGCAAGCAAGTGGGAGAGATGCAGCAAAATTAGTTAACACCACCACCAGTCCAGTTATGTTTCGTCAGCTCAGCCTTGGTGCAGGTGATGATCTTTTGGAGAGGGAGTTGAGAAGGAAAAGAAGCTTCTCTTTCTGTATGTCCCACTGTCAGGGGAGAAAAAATGTAGTCCTTTTATTGTCCCAGTTCTTGAAGAGTTTGCCCACTTTCTTGAAGTTTTTTGCTTTGGTGCTCCTGTTGCCCCCCAACTCAACTGCCAACACCAGTCGTCAGGCTCTGCTGAGCACTGCTGGGATTTTGAGCTAATCTATGAAGTCGTAAATTGTGCAGAGATAACAAACCTTGAGCTAGTATCCCAGTCTTCCCAGAGATAGGATGCCAGGGTCAAGAAGTTGTTAATTGTACAGAGATAAAACACCTGGAGCTCATATCTCAGTCTTCCCAGAGACAGGATGCCAAGGACAAGAATTCATAAATTGCATGGAGATAATTGCTTGGAGCTGATATTGTAGTCTTTCCCAGGAATTTGTAAATAGTATGGCAACAATGTCGAGACAAAACATCCACAGCAGTCTCTTACATTCGCTTGAATGTGATGTTTAAGAAAACTGATATAGAAGAAAAGTTTGAAGTCCTCAAATGTATCTACTAAAACCATATATAGACATATGGTTATGCTCTCTACCACTGCATAGAGCAGACAGTGTATAGAAGCAGAACAGTCCTACAAGAAAATATATGTTCTAAACCCTTGGATAAAAGAGTTTATCATATATGATAGAAAAGATGAAGCAGGCTACTTATTTATATGTAGTGCAATTTGCTCTCCACAGCAATTGACTTCCACTTGTTCATTTTTGTGTATCAGGACAAGCACTGCCTGGCCTAGCTGTCAGTTTTGCATACTGCCAGTTTTGCATAAATAAAAAATATTTTCATGTGAATTTCATTCAGACATCTACAATAATAAAAGTCAAGAATGCTCTCATGCTAAAAGGGATCTTTTTTTCCCTTTTCCTGAGGAATGTCAATGCACAAATCATGTTTTGGACTTTTGGCTTTTCATTAGCTGCATGTTCCTGTGGATTGACTGAAGAGCTGTTCAGTGTAACATCTGAAGTAGGAGTTGAATGTTTTCTCTTTTACTTTAATGCTTCTCAAAAAAAAAAAAAAATTAAAAATTGACTGTGGAAGAGTATGCAGCTGTAAACAGACATATCAGCTTGAAAGCAGATTCCAAACCCTCAGAATGGTTTGTGTATGGCAAATAAAAGAGATGTTTTGGATTTTTTTATTTTACTTTCTCCACCTTAGTTCTGTGTCCTCTTTGTGATCTATCTGAAAATGAATAATTAAGTAAACCTCTATAAAGGTTATTTGACCGCACCATCACTGTACATAACCTATTAACCTATTTATCATCACACCTACTGGTTCGTCTGCCTTACTGTTGCCAGAGCAGAAGATCTGTAAATTCAGACACACATACACACACAGGAGAACAAATGATATTTTCTGAGCAGAACTGGAGTCTTCCATTAATTTAAGGGAAAGGGAAATGTCTCCTATAGTGCTCCATAACTCACATGCTTCAATAGCATATGCCTAAGCCAGAAGCTTGACTATCTGTGGTCAGTAGACACTCACAACATTTCAATTTTCCTAACTTGCATCCATTCTGCTGGTCACCCTTGTCAGTATCCAAAAGAAAAATGCATCTGTAAAACACCTGCATGAGAGTAATGAACACGAGTTAATCTATTCATGCCATCCTTTACCAACACTGCTGCTACCTTGTCATGACTACTGAATAACAATGCAGTGAATAACATGCAGCTCGGGCAGCCTAACTTTTCACCTCTGAATTCAGTGTCTGTGGGTGACTGGCCTTTAAGGTATAGAATTTGAGAGCAGCAGATGAAGAACAAAAGGCATTTGGGTTTAAGTGTTCAGGTGCTCATGATAATTTTGAAAGCATTCTTCTTATGAACTTTGCACCCATTGTATGTTTTTTTGGTGCCTTTTTGCCTAAAAGGATTTCTAATGCTTTTCATTGGGATTTTGAGTAATAAGCTATTTCTGAAATAAATTAATCTTGCATACATAATTTTTGCATCCTTGAATATCCCATTCATTTTATATAATATCCTTTAAGATTTCAG
This sequence comes from Nothura maculosa, assembly GCA_032353885.1. Classification (NCBI taxonomy): domain Eukaryota; kingdom Metazoa; phylum Chordata; class Aves; order Tinamiformes; family Tinamidae; genus Nothura; species Nothura maculosa. The sequence goes on along the minus strand of JAUBOD010000272.1, from coordinate 140,816 downwards.
AGTTTTATTTCATAACGGGAATTTCAGGGTTCAGGAACATAAATAAATACCTAGATTCTTCAGCTTTTGAAGCTCAATATCTGTGATTTAATTTTTGAGAGTAGTATTAAAAACAGATTGGTCTGTGAATAGTCATTGTGCTGTTCTCTTTTCAAAACTAGAAAAGCAATGACGTATGAGACATGTATCTACACAATTTATTAAAGATTAAAAGTATATGTGATTAGAAAGGAATAGATCAATTATAGGATGAGGTAACTGTAATTTAATCATGAATACATGAAGTGACAAGAGTTATACTTAGAACATGTCAGTGTCTGGTGGAACTTTTCTGAGTGTGTTGTTGCCAAAGCACTTCTTTATTTCCATTCTGCTTCTTAGATGTACTTCCCAGGACCTCAGTTAGCTCTCTTGAGTAGATTAATAATACCATGGTGAGAATGAATTTATTCTTGTGGATTTAAAAGCTCCAGTTGCCTGTCTTTGACAGAAGATAGTGATGACTCTCATCTAACTCACTAAAAGAATTCAAGCGTGTTTCGATGTCAGTAATGACATTAGTGTTTCAAGATGAAAGCCAAATTGATCTTTTGGTATTAACTGAAGGAGTGCATAAGTAAGCCACTTAGTGAGAAAGATATTTAAATTTGAAACACATTAAATACATTTTACTTCAAAGCATTCAATACAGTCTGTGTAAACACAGCTTTTGCCAGGTTTGTCTGAAACTAATAGGTCTCTTAACCACAAAACATTGCTTTCAGATAACAGTAGGATTTAAGTTAAATATCTATGAGGCTATAAGAAAAATCATTATTTAGTCTCAAAAAAGGAGAATCTTTAAATTTTAGTGACAATGTAAACTAAATACAACTTACAATGTTTAATGCTTTATTAAGTAATAGGTCTTTCAGTTTTTCTTTTTCCTTTTATTATTTCTGAATATTTACAATTTCAGCTGAAATTATGAGGTCTCCTAATTAGAGTGGAAAATTATCTAATTCTCAACTATTTTGTCATTTGATTGAACAGTGTGGGAGATGAACTCACCAGTTCTGTTTTAGGACATTGAAAAAAAAAAAGAGATTTATGAGGAGTTTGACAATGGTTATGGTAAAGAAAGTGGAAGCAAAAGATAGCTTCTTCAAACCAGTCCCTGTCAGACGTACTTCTACAGTGATTAGCATGATGAGATCTGCTTTCAGTTGATCCAAAGAGTGTAGGATAGCATTTTTTATCCTTCTTGCCACTGGTTTGAAAGAGCCCAATGGCTCGAGCAGATTTAACTTTCCATTGGAAGAGATTGCCATGATATGATGATAAAATAGAGGGTTAAAAGTCTCAGTAACTCTGTATCATGTACCAAATGACAGAGATTTTCCATTTCTTGCAATATTTACACTCTAGTGCATCAATTATCCTGTATAACTTCAGTTCAAGGGTAATGCTGACAATTTCAAATTCTTTTTTTTTCTCTGAAAGATATGGTAGAATTCTGGCACATCTTAACTATTTTGGTACTAATTTCCTTGGAAACAATTTGGTTCATTTTATGTATGTATTTGTTTGTGTAAAGTAGTACCCTCATAGTGGAAACTGAATAGTATCATCTACTCAATTGTTATGAAGTAATAGACTGTAAGTAACAAAGTTCAGTCAAACCTAATGAAATAAGAAAAATTGTAAAAGAGAAAATTGGTCCCGCAGGTTCTCATGGTTCATCAAACAAACCAGAATGAGAGATGATTGCTAGTACTAGTGGCACTTTTTATTATTGTTGCAGGGGACCCAATTTGCATCTGCATTGTCGTAGGATTAGAAGGAAAAACTACTGTAAAAATATAGTCTGGGTACTAACCTAAAAAAGGCAGTCACGGAAGTCACTGAACAGGCACAGGGCTAAACAGAGCCAAAGGCTAAGCACACAGCTCTTTTTTTTTTTTCCTGAACAGAAGGAGATGAACAAACGCTAGCTTAAAATTCTTGCAAGTGTACGCTCAGTTGCACTCATTTATCTCCAGCCTAAGTTGTCTTCCTTCCTGCAGTAGAGGGAAAGAGATAATTTGATAGTAATTCTATCCTGAGGCAAGGGTCTTGTAGGAGAGTAGTGGCTGACATTCTCCTGCAATGTGTTGGGAATGATACTAGCAACAGTGAAAGGAGGAACATTTCTTTGCTGAAATAACTTGGAGTGACTCCTGTTCTTGCTCAGTAGATTAAGAAAAGTTATATGAAATACACTAACACTTATTGAGGACACATCTTAGCCTATATCATTGCTGCTCAGTAGTCAGAACACATTGTACATTTATTTATATTCGCTTTCCTGTACAGCATAGATCATGTACAACAATTGGATTTTTTTTTAAATCCAACTTTGTTTTTCTCATATACCCACACAAATATATTATGAACTAGTTAAGACATCTTTTTCATGACATAATGTGGAAGATATGTTGTGAAACATTTGCAGAGACATTTTTATAACTCAAATTTACATTGATTTTCAGTTTTCATTCTGAGAACTTGCGGTTCTAACATGAAAAAGTCAGTAGTATGATAAAGAGAGTTTTTACTTGATTTTTTTTTATTTTTACTTGATTGAGGAGATTTTTTGTTTGATTTGATTTATTCGCTATTACAGCTTTGATTATAGAGATGACTGATGTTTGTTAAGAGGGGAAAAGAAAGGCAAAAAAGACCCACATTATGCCTGTTTTGGCAGTTACTCAGTCCAAGTAAAACTGTACATTTGCCAATGATTCTACTGTCTCTGAGCTACTACAAAATTTAAATTTTCTTTTATCTTCGAATTTGATATATTTTTTTCAAATGCACACTGTGAAGTAAGTTTATTTTTCAGCTAAAACATATTAATGGGATTTTCTGATCTTCCTTGCATTTCAAATGATAATTTAATATCTTTTCTAACTCAGCTTTTGTTGTTTTCACATCCTGATTAAAAATCTATGAAGATATAGCCATCAGCACAATTATTTATATGTCTGTCCAAATAGATTACTACAGAATACTTGCTGCATGGCTAAAGGTAAGAGGACTGGTAAGCTTCAAGTTGAGCAAGGAAACTTAATGCTGAGTTCAACTATCCAAAATGGATGTGTTAGGAGGATAGGCTCCCTAAATTGTTTCTGTAACTTTGGGAAACCAATTCAACTTCTCATACACTGAGGCCTGTTTTCTGCAGTCTCCCACTACTAGTGAGCTTTAGATTACCTCTGAAGTAAGAGTTTCAGAAGCAGTATCTGAGTTTATAAAGGACTTCTGGACATTATATGCTCAAAGCAGAGTGAATCTCGAAGACAGACCAGGTTGCCAAGGCTCTTGATCACTTACATTTTGAATATAGCCAAGGAGGGATTTTTCACCACATCTCCAGGTAAACAGTTCCAGTGCTTAATGGCTTTCATTATGGAATATTTTCCTTCTAATTTATTGGATGTCATTTATGAGTGTTACCTCTTTTCCCTTCACTGTGCCACTTTCAGAGGAATCTGACTCACTTTTTCCAGGGACCTCCCTTACACAACTGAACACAGAAGCTCCAGCACCCTCAGCCTCCTCTTCTCCAGTCTAAACAACCCCTCTTCTCTCAGGTTCTCCTATACTAGGTGCTACAGGCTGCTGATCATTTTGGTGGCACTCCACTGAGCTTCCTTCTGTTTGTTAATATGTTCCTTATACAAAACTGGAAATAGTTTGCCAAGTCTGGCCTCAGGAGAGCTGAAAATAGAATCTTTCTCCTTGACCTGCTAGCTATGTTTGCCATGTCGCAGCAACAGGCCTGCAGCATTAGACCACAATTCGGGAGCATATGACCAGCAGGGAACTTTTGATTCTGGACAAGGATAGCTCTTACCTTGGGGACAGCAGGGCCCATCCACACTTGCACTTTAAAAAGCTTGTACAAGTTTTCTTTGCTCTTCTGATCTTAAAGTGATATTCTGTGGTGTTAAAGTGATATTCTGTGGTGGTAAAAAAGATTTAAGAGAAAAGTATCATGACAAGCTTTTGGAGTTTTTATTTTTAAGGTTTTTCTTTGTTATTAGTGCTCAAAGCTGTTACTGAGACCTATAGACATTCATGCACCTGCACTGACCCTCAGTTAGGACTTTCATTGTTTCTCCTCAAGCTCACAGTGAGGAGGATGTGACAACTTGAGCTGAGTATTTAAAAGAAGCATAGGAAAAGTTATTATGTGACATTAAAAGATAATGTACTTTTTCTTTTTTTTTTCTGCTTTCCAACATACGACAACTAAATATTGTCCTGGTAGTATTATCTTGATGTTGAATAACCCATACCCTTATGTGTCACACACAAAACTGCAAGAGTTTTTTTTCTTGTGAAAATTTGTGTTAAGTAAAGCTATTACTCATGCAGGGGCCCTTCAGACAACAGTCCTAAAAAATACTATCTTTTAGCCACTGTACCATATCCACCTCCTCTCAGTAGCTTGCTGGCTAACTATATGGATAATTTTTGGCATGTGAGATCATGAAATGGAAGCAAAACTATGAGATAAACCTGAAAATGGGTTGTATTTCACTTTAGTTATGCAGTGGGACAGCAAAAAAAGAAGAGGTAGGGAGATGAGAGTGTGCAGTAAATTGTGTGAAATTACATAGATCTGAGGTTTGACAGGTCTCCAGGGTAGACAGCCACCTAGTATAAAATCAGTGGGAGCTTGAGGCCAATTATAAACTCCATGTAGACCAGAAAGGAGAATTAATAATCTATTTTTTTTTCTATTAGATCAGCCAACAAAAGCCAAATGTTTATTTAGAGTCTTAATTAAAAGTTTCCCTAAATGTTCCAAATGTTCATGGAGTACAATATTTTATTATTAAGTTGCCTTATTTTCTTGTGTCATGTTTGGTAGCAAGCTTACAGTTCCAGTGATCAACCTGAATGAATCTTCCAACAACTTGAGTAACTGAGAAAGTTTTTCCATAGCCAGCTATTTTGGCACTAGTTCAGTTCTACTATAAGCTGATCTCAGTAATCACCATTACTATTTATCTGTGGTTATATTCACAATGTAAAAGGATATTAATTTACTTTCTTTCCATCATTTTATCTGCTAGAGTGGATGAAAAGGATGTAGCCTTTCTTAAATCAGTGAATTAGCACTAGTTTGTTTCAGAACTAAGTTTGCTAAAGGCAAAAGTCTTCTTCCTTTTATACTTGTGTTCTTTATATCGAGCTGTAAATGTAACTAGAAAACAAAAATCAATATCACACAGTAATGGAAAGCTTGCAAAAGATAGTTATGTTCACAGGGGAATATTTTTACTCCCCCTAAAACAGTATATAAAAAGGTCATTATGGAACCTGATTTGGTAAGTGTTCTTTAAAGACAACAAACAACAAAAAAACAACTACTACAACAAAAAACTTCATATTTAGCCGCTCCCCTTGAAAATGTAGCACATCTGCTTGCATCAGATGTGACGTGTAGTGCAGCATTACATCTGTTACACAACACAGCAGGACTGGCAGTGGTAAGCTTAGGTCAGTATTGTTAAATCAACCTTTGCACTCATAAAAGGTCTTTTATTTCAGTTTTCTTTTTTTTTCTTTTTTTTTTCTCTTTCTCATTTTGGTAGTGCTGTTATAGTCTTTTTTGATTTTTATTTTCTGAAAGTTCTGCTATTTAGAGGGAGAAAAAGATCAGACAGAAAAGACATGAATTTCTTTGAGTAATCAGAAAATATTTTTAAAATACCTATTAATAATAAATGTTTTATGACATTTTTGAGTACCGCTGGCATTTAAATATAGGCTAATCTAAATTCTCTGAGTGTTCGCAGTCCATTTAAAATATTTTCCTGGAGGAAACCATTGCTGTATTTTAAAATCCTCTATTAAATATAGCCTTACCCTTTTACAGATTATTTATTTCTTTTTTCTTTTGTATAAATAGTGCAGTCAGATTTCCTTTGGTTAACCAAAGCTTTCAGAAAGCTGACTCCAGAGAGACAATATCTCCCATAGGTAAAGATTTTTAATCCTCTCATTCACAGACAGTGGATTTAAAACCCAGTCAGCAATTTACAGTTATCATCATTACATGTGATATGTATGTCTTGTTTATAGTTTATGAAAGGATTAAAGGAAGTATCTGTGGTGGGAGAAAGAGCTTCCTCTCTGAGCAGCTACTGAGTCTTCCTTGGAAAGATGAGTGCTGAGGAACTCAGGACATGAAGGCAGAACAGGAATAGGACAGAGCTATCAAGGCGCTGAGAGTCCACAGATGAGCAAAGAGGGATTGTGCAAGGGAATAGGAAGCTGCCAACCAGGATTCAGTGGTGGAAAAAAGAGAAACTCGGATGGGATTTAAGTAAAATTCTTTGCACCTCAGAAAGTGGCCAAATTGTCAGCACTCTACCCTAACAGCAAGGAATCCCACAGGAAGTTTGAGTAGGAAGGGGAAAACTGAACCATTTTTACTTCTGATACTGGCCTAATAATGTTAAATTTTCCCTATGTAAAAAAGTTAAGAATCCTTGTTAATAATCTAATGAACTCCTTTTCATGAATAACCCTTTTTTTTTTATTTGAAAGTCTTTTAGTCTGCAAGACAGAAATTAGAAATGATACTTTCATGCTTTGTGACTCCTTTGACTACTGTTAAATGTATTGAATGGCAGTTTAGTCTCAATAGGTCTAGATATTGTTTAGGAAGGTATTGCTGTTATTGCTCTTGCTATTTTACCACAGTAAATAAGTTAAACTCACACACCATTTATTACATTAACATTTTAGTTTAGACTATTTTTTTAATAGTAAGAGACTTTTCATCTTTGAAAGTTGTAGAAAAAAGTTTGAAACCTGGAAAGAGATATAAAAATCTCTTTGATTTGCTTAGTACTAAGATTTGACGGACCAAATTCTCAGTTCCTGAATGTCTTGTTTTCAGTAATGCAATATGTTCCATTTTGGATTTTTCTATTGATACCATGAAACTTGTGTTTCAACTCTGTGTTAAGTAGTCTTTGTTTCTCATATTTCAAGGATGATATGAACAAAGAAAAAGTGTGTAGAAAGAGTAAAAAATTGTTTTTAGAGGCAACACAGGGGAAGACTGACCCTTCATATTGATTAATATATGAAATTCACTGCATTTCTACAGAGTGCACTGTTTCTTTTGCTACATATTGAAGTCAGAATCAATAGTTATTATAATTTCATAAGTGGAACAAGAAGGAGGTTTAACTTTCAAAAAGTACATAAAACAGGATCTTTTAAAAGAAATGGATTTATCTTCTACTTTTTTTAAATAAAAGTTTTAATCAACTACTTTTGTCAGTGTTAACACTGCTGAAAACTTCCTTAAAGGGGAAGTTATTTCTAGTGCCACAATAAGGTGCCTAAATCTCTGAGAGAAACAGGATATAAGGCATTACATTTCGTGTCACCTACTACTTACAAGCTGTCTTTTTCAGTAGTCATGATCCTTTCATTAGTTTGTTTAAATACATATTGCCATCTAACTCCATCCACATATGCTCCTGGGGCCTGACCTCTGTATCTTGCAGAAGGCCAAGCTATTGACAGCTAGAATTTAAGCTCTGTTTGAAGTCCCCCATTGTTTCACCACTGCAGGAAAAGAGACAAGGGACAGCACTCCTTACTATTGCTGCCAAAGTTTAGAAGAGTTTGTTGTCAGTATAATTTAGTAGATTTGTAATAACAGTACTACTTTCCTGAACTCTTCTTCAGTGCCCTTCCAGAGCTACTGTGTCTTGCTGCAGTCGCAAGTCCTTGCTTGTCAGTCAAACTGCCTACCATAGTCTGGTACCACTATTTATAGTTGGAGGAGTATCTGGTTCTTTATATGAGGCATTACATTAGCACAAATTATTGCTAGCTAGTGGTGACATTCACCTTGGATATACCACATCATGATGTCATTTGCTACCCAAGGTACGTGCAGTCTGTCAGATGAAGTCAGTTAGCTTTTGGTGATCCCAGGAAGATGGAAATTTCCAAACTGTAATTAGAAACTAAACTAATCTCTAATCAAAATCTAAACTAAAGCAAATTCAGTTTGTTTCCCAACATTCTGAGAAGTTTGATTAGTTCTTCATCTTTTCATCGTATCCTAAATTGCATATAGGAGCACTAAAACCCTTTCTAGTGAGAATAAAAACTTAAAAAGCACAGTGTATGAGTGAATAAACAAATTAATGAAAAGCATATAGGGGTCTGAAGATCTAATGCAGCATTGATTCTGCAGAAATTGCTAGTGCACAAGAAAATGTCCTATATGTGTCATACATACACATATATATATAGTCATATATATATATATGAATGACACTCTTGTGCGGTGTCACATAAACTGGTGAAGTTAATGGAGTTAGGTAAAAGAGTATGGAGTCGGCTTGTAACAGAGCAACGCAGGATCTCAAGGTGTCATTTTTTTCCTACATTTTTTCAGTCCTACTGCATTACAGCTTCCCTCTGAGTTTGCAAGTGGCACTGATAATTTATGTCATTTGCTCCTTTTTTGATATATGCCCAGAAGATGTTCACTTAATTTTAAAATAAGACTATTTTATATTATTTTGATGAGTAAACCACCTGGTTTAATTTTCTGCTGACCAGTTTTTATACTAGTCAAGAAGACCAGTATAAAATCACTGTTCTCTTCTCTGAGAAAGAAACAACAGGAAAAATGAAGCAAACCAAAATGGAGCTAACTCATCAAATGGAGAATCTTTCAAAATGCTGCATATATGACTTTTTGAAGTCATATATGACTTCAAAAGTAAGATCAGTGATATTCAGAACACATCCTGATTTGTTTGCTTAATGTAAAGCAATCAGTATTTGCATTTTAAATTATTTTTTGTTTAGTTGTATGTTTTATTACTATTTTTTCCCCAATAAGCTTTTTTAGATTAAAACATTTCTGTATTTGCTTGATCTTTTACTGAATATAGTTCAAAAAATGTTCTCTTTACCATTCACTAAGATTGAAGTGAACAAATTCCTCTTTTGTAAAAAGTACCATGGACATTTTACAAATTTAAATGCCATCATAAAAATTATTAATAATATGTTCAACTCTTTTAAGAAAATATTAATTCTCATAAATAGATTTCTCTTTACCCTATTCACAGACAGTGTCAAGTAACATGCAAACCAAACCTTGAGTGCTGAAACAATCAGGTAACCTTTTGTTTCCTAACATTTTACTTTATTGCTTCTATACTTTTAAGTTTGAGGTAAAGTCAACAAAATATCTTGGAGTTCTGGAAAAAAAAATAAAGGGTAACTCATGTTATGTCTTGCTTAATCTCACACAGGAATAAATGGTGTCTTTGGAAATCCATACTGGTAGCTACTACTAATTGGCCTGCTTTGTTGAGAACTTGAGCAGAAAAACTGAGAATGGTGGTCCTGGAGATTTGTGAATTGAGGTGATTCTTCCAAGTAAGAGCTGAGATGAAGACCAAGGCTCTGTAAGGAATCTTACATTTTGTAAATTGTTCATTACCAGAATGCATTTCTCACTACAACTACTAATCTGAAATATATTGTGAACTACCACATAGTTATTTTAATTGATTGTAAATAGACTGATTCCGATTATCTATAGTGGGTGTTTCCTACTGAATCTGAAACTCATCCATGATAAAATTGTTTTGTTCTTCTTTTTCTCCCCTCAAGAAAAAATACAGTCCTGTAGTGTGGTAGTGTAATGCACATCAACTTCATTACTTCACACTGTTATAGATTTCTAAGGACCTCTGTTTACCCCCCATTAAAAAAACAACAAGCCTCAAACACACTGGTTGTCTCTTCAATTTTTTCTTGCTGTTTTGTTTCACTGTGGTAACTTCTTCTACAGCTACATACCTCTAAGAAATTCTCTACTACCATAGCCAGTACCAATAAATGATTGCAAATAAGGACTGAAACAATGAACTAGAGAGCAGAGAAAACGATTTGGGACTGGGATTTTTAGAAGGGATGAAAATCTGAAATCCTGCTCTTTCAGAAGTACAGGCTTGGTGAGATACAGAAATGTATTAAACACAACATGGTAATGAAGTCTGGTCCAAAATGTGAAACTGATACAATTGCAATCCAATCTGGTACAACTGGTAAAAGATAAAATTAACGTGCTAAAGCTTTCAAAGAGAAAGTGTAAATAGAGAAGGAGGGAGAATTTGCAGGCTCTGTGGAGCTTGGTGTGCATGGGATATGTTACACAGGTCTCTCTGGGCATAGTTTCCAGGCATCTGAGGTGTTTACAGATTGAGCAATATTGCTGAGCTTTACTGTTTCATTTCTACAATTTCTAAAATCTGGAGATTTGTTTGCTTGGTCCTTTCTTTTTTATCATACAAGTAAAATATAACTCAACTCTTGCAGGAGAAAGTGGTTGCAGGATAAAAAATTCACAGCTTTTACCTCCTCTGATGAATTTTTCTTTGGCACCAGAAGAACAATCATCTGAGAAGCCATTGTGGGACCACTGCAGTCTGAAACAGGGCAAGAAAATGCTCTCAGCTCTGCATCATTTTGCCATCTATCAGAGTGTGATTGGCAAAAGAAAAAATAAATACCATTGAGTAAGATATTTCAACCAGTCTAGAAGTGGAAATTAGTTTTATATTTCTAACCAACCCAATTGTGGGTCTTTCTACCCATAAACTGTGAACCAACCTATTCTTCCCCAGTAGATGTGAGCACCAAGAGCCCCTAGCGCTCCTGTTGTGAACTTGGAGATGTTCACCCAAACAGCTCCAGGTGATCAAATAACCTCTGCTGTTGTAGATAAATGGCGTGATAGTCCTACATGTGGTTCACTGCCATAACCACATGGATATAAGACAATACCATATCCTCACATGCAGTACTTTGTTCCTACAATTCAGATCTTACAGGACTGTATCTATTTTCTTTTCCATATCATGCTAATATACTGTACTTTAGATGTTTTTTCACTACGGAATCTATTAGATAAGGGTGTTTCTCATGTTCTTATGAAAATACTGCTAGTAACGGAGAAGTAAACAGCATCTAAAATGACAAAATATTACAATAGGAAGATTGTTTTAATTTAAAAGTTATTAAAATTTCTAACAGTAAATTTCGTTCAGTAATGCCATGCAGGCAAATATGTCAAGTAACCAGATTAAACTTTTGTCTGTAACTAAACTCCAGGGAAAGACAACATTGTTTTCCTGTACCTTTTAATATATGTGTGTATATATATAATAAACATATATATACACACACACACATATATACATATATATGTATATACATATGTATAGAATTATATTTTTTCATCATTCTACAAATTCTCTTGTAAATTCCAAATCTTTGTTGGTTGTGAGTTAAAAAAAAAAAAAAGAAAGAAATTAAGTGGAGACAGAACTTCTGTCTTTAGCTTGTTTCCTTTCTGAGATTACGAAGATAGATTATGTCCTCTTCATCCTCAATTTATTCATTTTTTTAGTATATGACATGACATTTCAGTTTTTAAATCTAACTCCACTTTAATCATCAGAAGAGAAGAATATCTAAGTATCATGTATGGTTCACATTCACAACCCATATTCCCCTTCCTGTGGCAATAAGAAAACCTGTAAATTAGGATGAGCTATGCTCTAATCTCTCTTCTTCCATGATCTCAGGAATATTAAATGAATGAGATATAGCTATGGTTTAGCCCTCTGCTATTGCTCGTAACTTGTTTGTCAGAGATAACAAAAGGTACCGCTTCAAGACTGCAGGCTGCAAGAAATTCTTTATGGGGAGAAATGGTTATCTACAGCTGTTACAAACATTTTCCTCATCTACCTGCATTACAGCTTGTTTTAAACCATGTTTTCTCTGTTTGTGCCTCTAAGTATCTATGTTTGAAGAAAAGAAGAGCTAGGAAAGTGACTCACATTAGGCAAAAGCTGTGCTTCAGTAAGCCAAACCAGGAAAAAAGGTCCTTTTTTCCATTTGAAATTGTGATTTATTTCTCAGTTTCCTGTCACCTCCTACATCTGTAGCGCCAGCTTTCCTCAAAGGCAAAATCTTACACAACCAAACATCTTCAGGTATACAGCTTCAGCAGTGATTCACTCCTTTTTTTGCATCTACGTTTCCTCAGCTTTTGAGGACTTCAGATAATCTCCTCCAGGGTCTTGACTGAGCACATATTCAAAAAGTTGTTATTCCAGAATATATCCAGTCTTGAAGTAAGCACTGAACTTTGTACATGATGACTCTAACCAAAAAAACTGTTTAGGTAATAGTAAGATTATCACTTCAGTCTGTTTCTAGGTAAAATAAATGTGTTCTATAAGAAATAAAAACACTTTTACCAGTGTGAAATGTTTGTTACTCATTGATAATAATACATTCCCCTTAAAGTGATGATTCTGAGTGTTTTAAAGGCTTGCTCACCAAAAGTAAAGTAATGGTGATGAATACTTAGTTTTTCTAGTCAGAAGGAAGGTTGATACTGAAACTCCAAAATGCAGACGAAATAGATGTCCCAAAAGAACATGAGTCACTGTGCTCACAGGAGCTGCACTAGGTCTTTATGCTTGTGATTACAGGAATAAAAAAAACATCTATCCCAAAATTGAGTTTTGTGAAATACCCATTCTCACACAGAGAAAATCTCTCTTTAATGGTCACAGAGAGAAAATCTCTCTTTAATGGTCCACAGAAAAATATAAAATAAAAAGGTCAAATACTCAATAAAGAGATTCAATAAAAAGATTAAATACAGTTACATTATCAGGATGAACATGCCGTGTGACACCATAGGTGGATTCAGTTATTACTGCCTCAGTGCACAGTGGTATGTAAGATGCTCACCAAGTGCAGGGCAGAAGAGAGAGCTGGCTGGGGACTCCTTGTTAAGAGTAGAAAAGGCTGACACACCAGTGCAGGAGTTGGAAATGTCCATTTGCATGCTGAGTTATTTAGATAGTTTTTCAGATTGGTTTTATCCTAACTTAGGTTTCGGCCCATACTTGTCTTGGTCCTCTTCGTAGCACAAAATACGCCTACAGGTTTTGGGGTAACATTACATTAGTGACATGTTTCTCAGAGATCCAGGTCCAGCATGCAGAAGGACTTCTTTACAGAAATGCATTTTTTTTTCTAAATAGTAAAATTCAACATTGTTTTCTTTAAGGCTCCTGGCTTACCAAAACCTGTCTCAAAATAAAAGCAAATTCCAAGGTTCCTAAATAAAACTTAAAGAGTGAAGGAATGAATATTTGAGAAATCATGGTAAAATCCCAAATTCACATGTAATTACCTTTGTTAAGTGCTACTATGTCAATGGTACACTTACAGAATGTGCCAGATCACATCTGCATCAATAGAAAGCTAAAAGAAGAAAATATTCATTCAGAAATGATTTTCTATATGTCAAGTCTTATACACTCAAGTGTCAGCCTGTTTTGACTTGATGAATCATTAAATTGCTATAGTTTTAAGTATTTAATATGTATTACATATATTCTTTTATATTGGGGGACAAAACAAGGAAAACTTGTTTTTGTCTCTTAATTGAAAGATGTTCGTTCACTACTGCATTCTTATTTACTCCACACTGAGTTTGTTTGATGCTCTCACATAGTATCAATTTTCGGTATTTCTAAGATCAATTTTTTAGCCTACTTGTTTAACAAACCATCAGTATCAACATTACAGCTTCTGTTCTTGTTCCTCATAAGGCCGCACTGCTCCGGCCGCACTTAAGCTGCTTTCCTAAAATTTATGCTGAAACCTAGACTACAAAAAATAACAATTTTAAAGAAAACACAATTTCACATTCTGGTATACATTTCCCCTCTGGGGAAAGGTTGCAGTGAAGTAACATTCTGCAAAAGTCCAGTGAACAGGTAGTCTTTTTTGAGAGACTCTTATGTCATGAAGCTGAATCAGATTATTTTAATAGACTTAGGGTAAAATTCTGGCTTCATTAAAATGAGTAGAAGTTCTGTAATTGATTTTGGTGTATCAGCATTAAATAAAGGATTTTCTTTAGAGAACTAGAAATAAAGTTGCCAGAAGTACCTGAATTATTCAGATTATTAAGCCTAAGCTTCAAAAGTGATTTAAGCACTTAGTGGTGTAAGACTCACTGATGACAAGCGCAGTACAGGCTTCTTATTTATGCATTTTTGGAAACAGTACCCTGGATTTACTCTGCGTTTGAATAAGTATTTAAGTATTTATGCTAATCTTTGTCCTCTTGCATATATTTCAACCTTTTTCAAAGTTTTCAGAATTTAAGCTTTTATGTTGTATATTAATAATTTGATTTGTTTTGGCTTTCTGTCACTTTTTATAGTTTGTTTTAATGCAATTTTTGATATGTTCTGTTTAAATCTCAACCACAATACGAAGGAAAACAAAATGAAAATACAAATAAACCTACTTTCATTTGCTGTGTTCACATAGCCAGTCTGCTGGCTCCCTCCTAGCCCTGGATTCCTGCTTGTTGCCTCTCGCTTGCAAAATTGTCTTTAAATTTCTGTGTCCAGAATCACACGGAAGGCAGGATATCTCTCACTCCCACTTGTATGGTTCAAAGAAGTGTGAAATACATTTTAAAATAAAAATGTACTGTGTAAAGGAAGCTGATTTGCGAAAGAAAGGTGAGAACTCCCTCAGTCACTGGAAGCTCCTGCGCTGTGGTCATGGAGCCAGAGAAATTATAGAACAAAAAGGCAAAATAGCTTTCCCTTCTGGCAAGGATTTTTCCCTGTTGTGATACATCTGAATTAATGTTCAGTGCACTGAAGTCTGCCTTTAATGTGTCCTGTAGGGAGTTTTGGTCTGTTCTGCAGAACAGTAGTATAGCTATCCAGATAGGTGTTTAAATCAGGTCACCATCAGACCACTTCAGTTTTCGGTTTTGAGTTCCTATAGAATCACAGTTCATAGAGTTGTTCACACACATTGTTTATGGAAAAAAAAAAAGAGGGAATGTTTTAACTACCAGGTTTTCCATCTATTCTAACACGACCTATAGGAATTTGGCTTTAAGTGAATTTTAACTGTAAAACTCAAGAGGCCACTATATTTATTGGAATTCTTTTAGGATTAATTTTAGAAAAGAAAAGATAGTCTAAAAACACAGTTAATAAAATAGTTGACAATATAACTTTTTTATTATTATTATACTGGAAAAACATGTTATATGTAGGACAAAGCTTAGGGAATATTTTTTTTCTTCCTTTTATCGACATACAGCACTCTGTACATATGTACTTTTCTGTTTATAATAAGGATTGCTCTTTTAGCCCCAGAATCAATGAGAAAAATTGTTCTCATGGGTTTATGCAGAAAAACAAATTTTGTTCTCTTATTTATAATGGGTTGACTGTTAAGAGACAATCATACCATTAGAAATTATGGCAACTACATTCATCTTTCATGTAGTCTTCCCAGTTATGATCTACAGAGTTCATATGTTGAGCTTGTCCGTGCCTGTGATCAATTGTACATTCCCATGATAGCCCTATCACAAGTAGTTGTCAGTATAGATGGGCTTTCAGGCTATTCTAACATGAAAATGGATAATCATTAAAAATTACCTTTTTTAAACTGTGCCTGGCCCACTCCCCATTTCTTCTTAACGTCTTCAGAACTTCAGCCATCTTAAATTACAGGCCAAGAAAGTCATTCACATTTCCACTGTTACATAGAAAAAGAATAAAGAGAGCCTCTAAATAGTTATTAATTCTTACCAAAATCTCTCCGCATCAAGGCTGGACAATTTAACTAGAAAAAGTTCAACTCTTAAATCACAGAGAAATTTTAGAGGTCTGGAGATCTCAAAATGAGTTTTCTATTGAAAGTCTAGCAAATCTGAAGTTAAAGCAGGTTGCATTGTCAGCATGATCTTTGAATATCGACAAGACAAAGACTGTACAACTCCTCCGAATATCTCTTCCAAAGTTTAACCGCTGACCCTGGGAATTATTTCCCTTCTATATGGTTGACTTTTTTTTCTTTCCACAGCTGTTGTGGCTGTTGCCACTTATCCTTTGGCCATATATCTCTGGGAAAAGCTTGGCCCCATTTTTATTTAACACTATCTTTAGGTAGGCAAAGACTTAAGTTGTTTAGTAAATCCAGTACTTCAGCCTCTCTTTGTATGTCATGTGCTGTATTTAACTATGTAATCACCTTAGTAGCCTTCTGCTGAACACTGCAGTTCGTCAATGTCTCTGCAGCATTAAAGGACCCAAATCTAGATGGTGTACTCTATCCGCTCTGTCATTCCAAGGACGGTATGTTACCCCATTTGAGGATACTCAGGTTCTTTTCTGCAGAACTCCTACCTAGTATTAATATCACAGCTACCTACTATGCATTATTATTATTATTGGAATTATTCCATCCCATGTACCAGTCATTTGAGTGGCTTTTGCTGAACTTCATGAGATTCCTAGCGGTCTATTTCTCCAACTTTCTGTGATCCTTCTGAATAGATTTCTGCTTTCCAATGCATCAAATGTTCTCCCAGCTCCCAGCTTGGTGTTGTCTGCAAGACCACCCCTGCCACCACTCGTTCTCTGACAACTCCCTATCACCCAAAGCATCAATAAAGACACTAAACAGTAAGTGTAAGCCTCTACAAAAAGTCATTCATAATTGTCTGTCATTTAGATTTTAAACTACTGACCACTACTCCTTGAGCTCACTAATCCAGACACTTTTTCACTCACTGTACAGTTCACCCATTATGCCTATATCTCTAGATACAAAGATGATAGGCAGATCATATTGAGTCTTTATGAAGTCAAGGTAATCAATATCCATTCCTTTCTCTTTTATCATCTTATCATACAGGGCAGTCAGAATGATCATACATGACTTACCTTTTCTAAATCTATGCTGACTGTGTAAAATCCCTTTCTTGCCCTCCCTGAGGCTGTAAAGTCTTATATTTTTGAGGACTGTGGTGAAACTACATCTGGTCTATAATTCACCAGATACTCCTCTCTGCCATAATAACAGGTAAGAATAAGTAACATTTATGTTATTTTAGCCATCAGAAACTCTCTCACTCGGGTACTTCAACATTTCAAAAATGGTAAAAAGTAGTCTTGAAAAGACATCAGAGTTCTCTGGGTATCCTTGGATGCATCTCAAGTGGTCCTAGATACTTATACAGGTTCAGTGTGTTATTATTGCTCTCTAACTCAGTCTTCTTTTACTCTTCACAAAGACTTGGGAGGCCTGACCTAACAAGTGAAAACTAAGGCAAAAAAGACATAAAGTAGCTCAGCCTTTTTCATGAAGTCTGCCTGTCCCTTCAGCCATGAGATTTTCCTTGGCCTTCCTCATGCTTCTAGTGTGTTCATAGATGTCCATCTTTTTCTATCCTATCTATTCTATCTATGTCTTTCCCAATACCACCTTCTGTACAGAAATTTTTAGCATTTAGTTGATGTAGAGGAGACCAGTGCTATCACAGAGTCTCTGTCATGAGTGGATGGATGTTTCTTTTCTTGTTTTGTAGGAGTCATATATTAATTACAGCAATTTTCTTCCAAAAGATTTCTTCAAACTTGTTTCTGAGATAGTGACCAATAAATGGTAAGAGAATGTTGGCTATTTTAACATTCATGTTATTAAGAGAAAAGCTAGAATTCTGTGAATTTTTGGATAATTTTATTTCTAATAAATTATGCTAGGTCTGAATTGCCATCATATCACATTGTGGAAATTTTAGCTAGTGACAGAATGAGCTATTTTTAAGCCATCCGTCAAAACCTGATGGCAAGGGCCTTTTTAAGTTAGGTGAACATGCCACTCTGAATTTATACATCCACTAATCTAACAAATGTCCACAAAGTCAGTAGTATTTCCTATTTTTCTCTAGTTAAGTATTTGATAAAAACAGCTTCTGAAACCTTACTTTTGAATTAGATAGCTTTTCTTGCAGTAGGAAGGTGTTGTCTATGATTCATTGTATGCTTCATCAATGAAGTGTAAAATCTTACCATGCTGCATGATAAGATTGTTTTCTTCTTTTGGAATTATCCTTAGGTCACACTTCATGGCACACCTACTCCACTCTGAATCTACTAGGATTCCTATGTGAGAGATGTTGCGAAGCTGAAAAATGTTTCCATAGATACAAAGCAGAGCCATAGCAGCACTGTTCAGCTGTTCCATGCAAGCATTGAGAAGTTTTCCTAATTAGAGATGAGCTGTGAGATGTTACCAAACCAGTCTTTGTCCAGTTTTCCGATTCCAGAATACCTCTATTGGCAGAAATTGGCATGATTCCACTGTCACCAATGGAGTTACATGAGTCTATGAATTTTAATGATGCTTCTAGATAATACTGTAAAATAACAATGCATCTACACAAGCTGATATGCAGTCAGTCTTGTTAAATTTTATTCAGCTATCTGCAACACATTTTCTATATACAGATTTAGGATGGATGCCTGAGTTTCATACTGTCCATGTTTAATATAAATTTACTTGCACCAAAAGAAATGAAAATGTGAACAAGGTACCTGTTTTTTTATCCTTTTATTTTCTGTGTTCTTCTCTTACTTTCAACAGTTTCTCCAAACTGCATTTTTTCCTGTTCTCTTTTCATCTTGCTACTCTTCTGATGCCTATGTGTTCAATTTATATACTCTTGCTATCCTGTCTTTATCCAAATATAATTTATAGAGAGACTGCAGACTATTCACTTTACCTCTACTATGTTCCAGTGAAGACCACAGGGACCTCCCTGAAATGAAACACTAAGACTTGATATTAAGGTTCATAATGGTTATTGTTATTGAATAGCTCTGCACTTGAGAGACAGCAACAAAGCAATGGCTTATTTTCTGAGCCCTGTCCCAGAATTCACTGAGCGCAAGACAAAGTGGATGAATTATATGGGATATATTTCTTTTTTTATCTTAGAGATGGAAGTTTTATGTGACCTGTGTTTGTCAGGTCCCTGAGGGCCCCCAAAACCTGCTGGTCCCTGCCCTCCTGGTTCTCCCTAGACACAGCCCCAGCCTCATCCTTATCCTAATCCTTACAGGCAGCACAAGAATTAATTCTGTTCTCTGGCCATGTGCACTGCCACTGTGCTCACCTCCTAGTGAATTATGAAGAGGAACTCTTCATACACTTCTTCTATAAGCATATATGGAATACAATAAAGCTCTTGGACGCAATATGTAAAAAAAATGCATTATATCTCCCATGGAAAAGGACTAATTACTTCTCCTATCGAGTTCTGAAGGACATACCAGAGCATTATACCCAGATTTTCCTTTCTATTCTTCTCTTAGTTTAGCACAGTTCTCACAGAGCTTATCCAAAAATAAAAACAAACAAACAGAGCCTGTAAAGGGTGCCAAAAGCCTGGAGAGGCTAATGGCAAAATATGGCAACTTCTGAAGGCTCACATAGTCAAACTGCAGCTGCCCCAGCTAAAATGAGAGACACACTGGGAGTTCAACTCAAGTGCAAATGCACCCTATGTAAACGCACACAGAACAGGGAATAAATAAACAAAGGCAAACGGGGATATGTGTGTGGCAGCAGGGCCATGAATGATCCTACTGTAATTACTAAGGTATTACTAAGATGGGACAGCTCTCATGACTGGAACATGGTCATGGATGGCTTCAGGCTTTTCAGGAAGGACAGGCCAGGAAGGTCAGGTGGCGGAGCTGCGCTTTACATGAGAGACCAAATGGAATGTACAGAGCTCAGCACAGGGGAGGAAAAAACGCAAGTCAAGGGTGAGGATAAAACGGCAGGCCAACAAGGGTGACACTGTCCTGACAGTTTACTACAGCTCTCCTGACCTGGCAGAGGAAGTGGATGAGGCCTTCTACAGGCAGCTGCAAGAAGCCAATCACAGGCCCTGGTCTTTATGCAGGACTTCAACCACCCTGATATCTGCTGGTATAATCACACATCCAGGAACAGATAGATAGTCCAGGAGGTTTCTGCAGAACATTGCAGATGATAACTTATTGATGCAGGGGCGCTGTTAGACCTGATGGTAACAAACAGAGATGATCTCGTTGGAAATGGAGGGTTGGGAACAGTCTTGGCTGCAGTGTCCATGAGATGTTGGCAATCCCAATCTTGCATGGAGGAAGCTGGATGAGAAGTAGGATTACAACCCTGGGCTTTAGGAGAGCTAACTTTGACCTCTTCAGGGTGTTCTTTGGAGGAGTCTCCTGGGCCAGGGTCCTAGAAGGAAAAGAGTACAGGAGAGTTGGTTAACTGTAACTAAAAAAAAAGGTGGGAGAAGAGAATATAGAGGTGAATAAACATACCATTCAGGTGAAAGATATTCTACTGCTTCACTCATAATAAGAGTGTGTGTCTACACTGTCATATGATATAGCATTGGTCCTTTCTCGTAACTGACTCCTTGGCTCCATTCCACAGCACAGCAGCCAGTGGCTATAAGAGAAAACCTGGGAAAAGGTTGATCATATACAGATTTCATGAGTTCTCTCTCTTCACCTCATACAGTCTTACAACAGCTATACCCAACACTTCGCAGACTCCAAACTCCAGCACCCAGAGACTTGAAACACACCTCCAACATGCTGTGAAAATCCACCCTCACAGTCTGTGCTATGCTCCTCTTACCAATTCTAGTGATATGGGCAGAAGAAACACTCAGTGAAAAGGAGGTGTCAGAGCCACAGGGCTTGCAGGTTTTTGTCCAGCATGAATGCAGGCAGTTTGCTCAGCAGAGTGAATGACGTGTTCAAGGCAAACAGAATTCTTTCATCAAAGAGATCAGATATATATCTTGTTGAACATACCAGCATTTCTACATGCTGTAAGCTGTAAATATAATACTGGGAGAAGTTGGCAGAGAATTTTCATTTTCGCCCAAAGATTATACTTTAAAGTAGTGTAGAAAATCAAAAGCATTTTGATTTTTAGCAGTATTTTTATAACATTTAGAATTACAAGCAGTCTTTCCAGTAATGTCAAAGGAAATGATTTTCTGTTGGATTTTTTTTTGTTGGAATCAACTAGATAGATTTTCCTTAATACAATTATTTTTTTAAAAATCAACAGATTTTTAAAATTTAAAACAGTTGATTTATTAAAACACTTTTCTTATTTTTCAGATGACTACAAATCTAAAGATGTTACAAGCTAGCATATATTTCTCCATAAAATTCTGAAATTGTCAATAGACCAAAGTCATCCTTTTTTTCAGGTCTGTCTCTAGTTTTTCTCAGTAGTAATCATAACCTTACAGCTTCTGCCTATCTAAATTTAAATAGTAATACAGTTAAGGTCAAAGGTCTTGAAAGAAAGGAGGCTATAAACTACTGACAGATATGTTGTTCACTATATTCACTATAGCATTACAAAAGTGGATTGGAAATCACTTTAGGTAGAGAACAGTAAGCTAAAGAAGTTGTACTTTTTTTTTTTTGCAGGAAGAGAGGGAGGAAGAATGGTACTTTTCCTTGTTAGTTCCTTGCTTTCTCATGGGTTGTTCTCATCATACAAAAGCTATTGACTTTCCTGGTCAGTTATTCCAGTTATTTCAGATCTACACATGGAGTTGTTTCCATCGTCTTTTCTTTTTTTTTTTTTTTTTTTTTTTTGTCAGCCTGACTGCCTCCTGGGTTTAACCCACCTACTCAGTCTGTAACCTAAGATGCAATCAATGGGTAGAGAGGGAAAAATCTAATTAAGACTGTAGTTCTGAGAAACTATAGGTGTGCTAATACTAATAATCTTTCCCTAGGGCAGGAAAATGACTGGTTAAGAAATCATACGTAGAAAGAGGCCACTCTTGTGAAGTTATTCTTTCCAGAGTATAAAGCAAATGAAAAAGATCAGTAGAGCACAGCAAGATAAAGACATGGACCACTGATCAGAAAGTTAATTATAATGTCAATAAATGGCATTTTGGGTATTTTTTACTGCCAAATGTCTTCAGAGTGAATTAAAAATAAATAAATAAATAAAAGAATAATCATGGAACAATATTCACTGTTTACCTTGCAAACTGCATGCAGTTATCAACATACTCTAATGTGCATGTGTCAGTGAGTATTTGCTGTATAGCTTTACCTCAGGACTCTCTGCCCTGGTTCTGTCAAGTCAGACAATACTGCCAATATATAAAGTGTAGAGAAAGAAAAAAAAACAAACAAAAAAAAACCAGCGTTACATGAGAATAACATGCACAGCGATTTTTGCACTGATTAAACTTTTTAAAGTTTTTAGAGTTACTGGCTCCTAAAATACAATCAGATCAGTAATTAGGATTTTTTACAGTAGGGAAAGGGTGTCTATTCAAAAACTTTATGTAGATTTAGGGCTCTCTTGGCCAGAGGCACTGGATTTTTTTTTTCACATATATTTGCAAATATGTGAACCATTATTCTTCCTGTTATGCTTTGCAGGACTAATTATGTGTTCTATGTGGCAGTTGCTTGGACCATTGCTCACACTATGCTTTTAACAGAGTATAAGAAAAAATATATACTATAAGGAATAATAGAGTGCTACCACTGAAGTGGTAGGGATGAGGACTACAGGCAAAAATAAAGGCCAGACATTTCTTTGAAAATAGGGAATAAAATTTAATGAGGACAAGCATGATTTTGTCTGGAGAACTAAGCAAAATTTCTGCTACCTAAGGTTTATTTGTTTCTAATTATATTTTTCAAGATAAGAAAAATGTTGCAAAGAATAGCATTCTATGTAGAGAGGAGGGTACTTCTCAAACTGGGAATGCATTTCAAGGAAAGAAGTTGACCAAGTTTACTCCAGAAATTTCCATTTGACTGTGCATGCTGTCCTCCATCACAAACTAAAATCCGGTAGATTGTTTAATCACTGTTATTCTTCCATCTTCTTCAGATGACCATTCACAAAGCCACAACAATAGCATCATGATTTTCTGTGGAAAAACTGCATTTGAACTTTGCTAGGTGTTGTGTACATACAACAGAGACAGTTGATGATCTCAACCTTTTCAGTCTTAGGCTTTTTGCCCAAGTGTGTGGACAAAATGCACTGCTTTTACTTTGAATTTGCATTTATGATAGCCTCACAAAAAGATAGGACTAATCTCAGTTTGTCAGAAGAAGGTTTAAAGATGTTTTAACAGCTCTAATTAGTAGGTTTTTAGATGGAAGATTTAATTCTCAGTCATAATAACATTTACAGGACTCATTACTCTTATAACTTAAGTTCTTGGTGAAATTTGTGCAGTGGTATTAAAAAAGAATCATATCTAGCTTCTAGATGAATATATTTAATAGATGCCTACAGGGCTTCTACTTTTCTGGGTTATACTTAAAAACATCTCATGGAAAAAAACAACAACAACACTTCATAAAGTAACCAAAGCCATTAAATAAAATTCGCATTTTTGCTTGCTAAATCACCAATTTTCCCCTTCAGAGGTCAAAATTTCAAACTTTGGTCAGACCAAAGTTACTTCTTGTTTAATTATATGTAACCAAGGCTAGTGAAGACCTATTTGCTCATGTTAACAGGAGTAGACATTTTATAGACAAGTAAATTTTATAGAGAGTTGGATATATTTTCAGACTGAGGATTCCAGTCATCCATATAATTAAAGAGTAAAAGGTTTCCTTTAAAGGAAACTTTTGTAATTACAGACCTTGCACATGATTTCCAACATATTTTTCCATATTTTTTTATTGCTTTCAATACACATGTTGATACTAAGTTGTTGATATTACCAATATAACTAATGGTAGGAAACTTATTTAAACAATTCTGGTATATACATAAATTTTGGTCTGGATTGAAATCTGCCATACCTTTGTGGGTGTCAGGCATCCAACAAGGCTTTAATTGTGTAAAATCAGTCAAATATACATTAAGAGCTGTGTGGACAAAAAAAAAACGCATTCAATGCAAACACTCTTTGCAAGGTCTCTTTGCTAATGTCACACCGATATTTTTGAACATCATAAAAATTTGATACAGCTTCTGAAGTTTTTATTTAAAGAAATGAGGCACTGCTTCTGTGAAAATTTCCAAAATAGAGGTTTTAAAGTTAGAGGTCTGTATTTGTAAAACTAGCCGTATTGTGGCGACACTGAGCTCCCAGAATTTCTGTTTCTTTCACTAAGCACTGGAGCTGATCATCAGACCACTTTTTGTTGCACGTGAAGCTGTTTTTCTTCTAAACCTAGTTTCTCAGAGACCAAATTTGACCACATTTTCTGTTAGCTATAGAGTCAAAGTGAATGAGGCTCACTATATCTAAGCTGGTCCAGGTTGTCACAGGTGCATAGTTAGGGCACAAGGGTATGCTTATGCAAAAACTGCTGTAAAGGACTTCTGAAGTTATACTTACTTATTTTACCTTAGTAAAGAGAAAAATCTAAAACTTGAGAACTGAAGTATTCATGTAAGTACTATAATTCATTATATCTCTAGCTGCCAGAAGTTTATGTCTCCTTGCCATCATAGCTGCAGTAGGTCTGCCAAAAACATAATGCACTCTGGCTCTGTATATTACTGTCAGTGTTGCTTTCCCAACCTCAAAGTGTAATCAATAAATCTAGTCAAAATTTGTTAGTAAAACCTCTGTTTTTTGCAAAAAAAAAAACAAGAAAGAAAAAGGCTTCCTACTTGAATTTCACCTGTTTTATGGGAAATCGTTATTAACTTTTTGACATAAAATTATATACTTTTTTACCCAAGTTGAAACAAAAGATATTACTTCATATTTCATATTTCACTGTAACCTTTACAAAATCCTGACTGCAAAGGTATGCATGTGTAATTGTAATTGTAATCTTGTCGTGCCTTTCATGTTTGTTTTAGTGTTCCCAAGATTTTTTTTTCAACTCTGAACACACTCCATCTCAAATAAGGCTCAAAATATATCTAAGAACTTCTGAGTCCTTCCATTTGCAAAAACAAGGAATGACCCCCCTCACTCACCACTCTTAACACTGGGAGATATGGTTTGAATTGCCTGCATCTTTCTTAGTCAAGTACAGAACTCTTCTGGGCATAACAGAAAGCTCTACATGCAGTATGGGACAGCATATGTCTATATATGAATCTATGTTTTGTGACCCTTTGGGTTTAAATAAAGGAATTAACTATTCGGTATTCCATTGTTCCAGTTGTTTCAGATCCACCTGGAAACAGAGTCATCAAACCATTGAATCATTATAATTGGAAAAGACCTTCAATATCATCAAATCCAACTGTAAACCCTTTGACATGATGCCTGTTAAAGCGTATCCCTAAATGCCTCATCTACATGTTTCTTGAATACTGTCAGGGACGGTGACTCCACCACTTCCCTGGTCAGCATGTTCCAATGCTTCACTAATCTTCCCATGTAGAAATTCTTCCTAATGTCTAACCTGAACCTTCCTCGGCACAACTTGAAGCTATTTCCTCTTGTTCTATTCTGTCTTTTAGAGAAGAGATCGACCTTGGCTCACTACATCCTCCTTTCAGGTAGTTGTAGATAGTGATAAAGTCTTCCCTGAGTCTCCTCCAGACTAAATAACCCCAGCTCCTTCAGCCGCTCCTCATAAAGTCGGTGCTCCAGCCCCTTCACCTGCTTTGTTGCCCTTCTTTGCCCAGCACCTTCTTCTAATGAAGGGCCTCAAACTGAACACAGTATTTGAGGTGCAGCCTCACCAGTGTCGAGTACAGGCAGATGGTCACTTCCCTGGTCCTGTTGGCTACACTGTTCCTGATACAAGCCAGGAGGCTATTGGTCTTTGTAGCCACCCTTGCACACGGCTGGCTCATATTCAACTCACTGTCGACCAGCACTCCCAGATCCTTTTCTTTTGCTCACCTCCACAGCCACTCTGCCTCAAGCCTGCAGCGTAGGATGAGTTGTTGTGATCAAAGTGCAGGATCTGGCACTCGGCCTTGTAAAATCTCATACAGTTGGTCTGTGTCCATTGATCCAGCCGTCCAGATCCCTCTGCACAGCCTTCCTACCCTCAAGCAGATCTACTCTTCCTCCCAGTGTGGTGTCACCTGCAAATTTGCTGAGGGTGCACTCAATCCTCTTCTGCAGATCATCTATAAAGTTATTAAACAGGACTGGCCCCAACACTGACCTCTGGGGATTACTGCTTGTGACTGGTTGCCTGCCAGACTTAAATCCATTCACTACAATTCTCTGGGCCTGGCCATCCAGACAGTTCTTCACATAGTGAGGAGTACATGTGTCTAAGACACGAGCTGCCAGTTTCTCCAGGAGAAGGCAGTGAGAGACAATGTCAAAAGCCTTATTGTAGTCTAAGCAGACCATGTTCCCCTCATCCATTCATCCAGTCATGTGGTCATAGATGATTAGGTTGGAGAGTCATGAACTGCTTTTCATGAACCTGTGCTGGCTGAGCCTGATCCCCTGGCTGTTACACATATGTTGTGTGATTGCCCTCAAGATGATCTGCTCCATAACTTTTCCTGTTACTGATGTCAGATTGTCAGTCCTGTAGTTCCCCAGATCCTCCATCTGACCCTTCTTGTTGATGGGCATTACATTGGCCAGTCTCCAGTCATCTGGGACCTCCTGTGTTGACCAGGACTGATGACAGATGAAGGAGAGGAGCTTGGTAAGCACTTCTGCCATGTCACTCAGAATCCTTGGGTGGATCCCATAGACTCATGAGTGTTGAAGCAGAGTAACAGGATGGAGTCATTCTAGTGTGTTTATATGTAGTTTACTAAAGATATGGAATAAAATCATTATGAAACTGCAAATACTAAGCATTACATATTTGTAAAACAATTTGTCTAGTAGATTGATAGTAATAAGTAGAAGTAATAAAATGTACTAGTATTTCAGGATATGCAAAGATCAGATAGTATGTTGAAATTAAAATATTGGATGAACAGAATATTTTATACTAAATGTGATAAGAGGTACAACATATGAGAAAGACAATCATAATGTTAATAAAAGATAAAGATATTCCAAGAAATTCCATGTGGACATTTGTGATATGAAGTAGCCCATTTTTATGTTGCTAGCAAGCCCCAAAATACACTGATGTGGCTCACCCATAAGCACACATTTTCTTTCAGCCTCAATTTTTATGTTCTCAGGAATGACTTCATGCTTTCATATTGAATTACTGATCCTTTCAGCTCTAAATTCAGATGGGTTCTGATTACCTTTTCTTACAGAAGTGAAGAACTAACAGGATGAATAACGCTATGTGAAGGGTTAGTAGTGAAGAGTAGTTGCATTACCAAAAAACTCAAGAAATAATTAAAAAGTTACATATTTTCCACAAAAGCTACTAAAATTTAAGACGTTGAAATCCCAAACTTGATCAATATTTGCTTTCTTTTGCATTTTATTGATTCTGTATTTTCAGTTTTCTGTCTATATCAAAATCTTATATGGTTTTACTCAGTAACTTAATACCACATTTTTAAACATATTAAGAAGTTGGGATGCTTTCAAGAACTGTATTAATTAATTGCCCTAATTGTCAGACATATAAATGCCTTTTAATATGTAGCCCTTAGTTCTTCATCCTTGGATGAAAATGCAATCTATTTAAGCATGTTGGAAAATCATATGTAATATTATGAGCTACTGTAAGTTACTACAGGTGTTCCTGATCCTTATCTGATGACAAAGCTTTACTTAATTTGCCAATTTTCTCCTGAAATAAATGAAATTATGTTGATTTATGGTAATTGAGAAGCTGGCTACCATATTCATTCTGGAATTTTCTATGCAGTTTTATCCAGCTTAAGATCATGCCTCCTGAGTGGAATTTCTTTTACTCTGATACTTTCTTTATGTTCTAATGAGTTTTACTATAAATTTTGGTGGTTTAATTGTAAATGTAGATACCAAAATATTTCCAATATTAAAATTGAGACCTGAATCTAGTGCGTTGTATTATTATTAAACATCAACATTAAGCCAAGAGGAATTTCCTGCAAATAAGCTATTTTATTGTTTAAAAGAGGTCTAAATGTGAACTAGAATTAATCAAAGACATGAAGTTTCACTTTATCAGAAGTTCTTTCAAACAATTAAAATTCTCAGCATAAAGTTAGTAGTTCTCAGCCAAGCTGATTTATCTTAATACAAGATAGGACAAAAATTGTTATGATTATTCTAGCAAATTATGAATATTTGTCAGATCAAGCCATATCAGATCCCATATCAGTACCTCACTATCTTTTAAAATCATTATAGTTCTTGATGGTTAATCTCTAGGGTAACCCTTGACCAGCACACATAAACCCCACTGCTCCACACACATTCCAAAGCACTGAATTTCGACAGTAGCTTGTTTGGTAAAATACATTTTTTTCTGCTTATTTGAACTGCTGACATTGAAAACTGGAAGAAAAAAATAAAATAAAAACCCCGATGGATTTAGGAAGTTGACTAAGATAAATCGAGTTCAATGAGTCAGTGTACTCTGCTCAAAGACCTGTGCTCAAGTTTTTCAATTAACTTATGTGTGCTAGTCAGCCTAAAACAAATCTTTTCTAGAAGTACAGTAGCTGTGTTCATATAAAATCAATAACTCAGGTGAAAACAGGAAACAAAACTCCTGATTGTTTCCCAGAGGAAGTCTTTTGCTTTTCCTTTTCACTGTCTATATAACACTTCTACACCAACCATCCTTGAGAGTGGAGCAATGTCATCAGCTCCCTTCTCATTGTTGTTCATTATCCAAAAGCTAGGCAGGTCACTGGCTACTAGAAAGACAACTGAGATTTGAATTTAATTAAGCAATTACTTTATACTATTTGAAGCTTAGGAACAGCTGCTGAAACTGATTAAATACTGAAGCAAAGCCTGAGGTGTTTGATCAGTCCAGAAAGTCCAACTTTACTGCAGTAAATAACAAAATGATAAAGATTATCCTTGTCTTTACATAATGAAGCATAATATAAAAATCATAGGAGAAGTTACTTCCACTCTGAGAGCCGTGTTCCCAAAATTTCTTTCCTGAACTGTCTTGGTCAATGACGGTACATAGACCTTTACCTTTGTCAGACTCACAAATTGAATAGAGTATGTATTTCTTCATTTAGTTAAGCCAAATTTGAGTCCACTTTGAAACGAAAATCCAGTATATGAAGAGTCATACATGCCATTTTTTTTTCCTGAATATTTAAAAGTTAGTCTTCAGTAGTATGAAAAATATGCTTGGTTTTTTTTTTAAGGAAGTAATAGATTAAAGAAACATCTCAAATAATACAATGGGCAAACTCCCTAGATTTTGGGGAGAAACACTGAAACATATACTTACATTGTTCTTGCTTTCAGCCAGCATAACCTTTGCTGGTAAGAAAAATCTAATCTCACAGTATCCCTCAAAGGTATGTATTATTCCTCCCTTATTAATTAGTAGTTTATAAAACTGAGAAGCACAAATGATTTGCCCATGCCTGTTTCAAGTGTGCTGCATCTCTAAGACTAGATCTATGAATACTCTTATATGGTGTTGAATTTTAACTGTGTGAATTTTAACTGTATCTGTGAAGTGCTATCTCTGTGTAAGAAGCAACAATATGCAATGCACAAATACATATTTGGTACATGCTTGTTTTATAAAATTACTTGTGCATGTGTTGAAATCACAACTTAGGTGCCTATTTTAGCTGAGGAAGAAGGTGCTTTCAGAGGCAGTTTTCATCAGCAGATAGAAGGAAGGGAAAATATAGTCAATAGTTCCAGTTTGAATACATGAGTTTGAATACATGATAGCAAGGAATAATTGATTTTTCTTGGATGTTACTGCCTGGATTTTTTCCTCTTAGAGTCCCAATATATTTTTTCTTTACTATACTGAAGAATCAGAGAAATAGTTGAGTAATCAACTCACCTCGCTCACCTATGTCAAGTGATGAATTAGATTTCATATCATTTTCCTTATTATTTTCTAACAAGTTAGGTTCATGCACAAGCTAGGTTGGATGCTGTACTCAGAACTTAGTGCATTCTCAATCAATAAGTTTTTTCCTGATCAACTGAATATAAAAAAATGTTAACATGCTGCTTCTTTGAACTTACCACCTCCAATTTTGTGGAGCTCTTCGATCTTAAGTATCTTTAAACCAAGAAATTAGAGAAAGAGAAGTTTCAAATATATTGCTCTTGCATGTGTTGCGGCAGACCTAGCAAGACATCACATGCTGTTTAATGATACTTAGAAACATATTGAATTTTTCTTTCCTCAACAAAGGAAGCCAAGTATTTTCATTCACGCCACAGTTTGTTGTCTGTAAATGTTAATAAAATTTCTGAGCTTTGTTATTTTAAACTCACTTAAATTTTTGCTCTATTTATGATACCTTAAGCTTGATAGCAATTTTTATCCTTGCCATACTGACTGAATTCAATCAACCTGCACCCTACTCGATACTATAAATAGCCTCATCTTTTCAAAAACTCTTAAAATTCTCTAAGTTTTTTTTTTCATGTAAGGTCAAGTGCTCCCTGATAACTTCAAATATCACAGATCCATACAGGAATAGAAATTTCTAAAACAAAACAAAACAAAACATCCCTGCAACACTTTGCCAAGTGTTGCTCACAGTGAAATTTCAGGGAAAGAAAGGAGGAAAGAAAAGGGAAGGGAGAGATGGAGAAAGGAAAAAGAAAATAGAGTTTAATAATGTGAGGAATTCGCAAAAAAAAAACAACTTGAAGCATAAAAGACAGTTTTATATATGTATGTGTGTTTGTGTATGTGTATAAATAGTTATCCATCATTATTTATTTTATGACACACCAACTGGACAAGCAAATATTAAAGAAGGATAATGTTGAAGTCTTTAGGTGACACAGATCAAAGAAAAAGAACATTAAATTTGTATTGCGCTAAGAAAACAGTTTTGTTTCTCGTATGTATGCAAAAGTAGAATGAACATGTGAATGCCAGGAAAAAAAATAGTAATTACACTATGGATTATTTTATTTTAGTGTAGCCAAGATTAAAAAATAAAGTAAAAAAAAATAACAGTAGGTATCCTAGGCATGCCCACATGCAAAGGGTCAGTATCCAGAAAACAAGTGATTGAGGAACGGTTAGAACTGTTTAAAGAAGTTAAAAGCTCATTAAACTTTAACTTAAGCAGGAATAAAGCTTATGCTTATGCTTCTGACATCTTTGAAAATGCCAATGCAGTTAAGTGTTCTATTGTTGGGATTTCATTCTGCTTCTGTTTGTCTTTTCCTTTTTTTCCCCAGGAAAAGGGGAAAAGATTGGAGAATTACATAAAATCAAGAACTTGTTCAACAGCCCAGTTACAAAAAAATAAATTGTGAGAAAAAATAAGTACAACAGAAGTAAGTAATCTTGCTTTTTTTGCATGCCCTTGCAGGAATTCATGGGAGCAGGTATGCGTGCATATATATATAGCACATCTATCTCCATGTGAAGAACTTCTTCACTGTGAAGGTGAAAGAGCCCTGGCACAGGCTGCTCAGTGAGGTTGTGGAGTCTCCTTCGCTGGAGGTCTTCAAGTGCCCTGTGCTCTGGGTGTCCCTGCTGGAGCAGGGGAGTTGGACTAGATGATCTCTGGAGGTCTCTTCCAACCTTAAACATTCTGTGATTATATATATACATATATATGTGTGTATATATACAGACTTTGAATTGCACTTGTGTCACCTTTTCTTTAGGCTCAGTACTCAAGGTAATATGTGTATTTTTCTCCCAGAAATGAGTGATAATGGAGAATATGCTTTCCATGATACTCTTATGACAGGTACAGCTGAAGAATCTGCATGCAAAAACCTAACCTGTATGTATATATGACAAACACCAAAAGTACACTTTCACTTCCTGTTTCAGTAGGACAAAATTCTAAATGAGGTCAGGGAAATCATATCTAGTTTTAGTTTTTGAAACAGAAATGTTTTAGAAGGTTTTTTCCTACTGCCTGCTTCCAGTAACTTGAAAGGTAGTCCTTTAAAAAAAGGATTTGTGATTGTTCTCATCTCTTTCTTCTTGAAAAGTTAAATAGTTTGTTTTTGTTCTTAAAAAGATATTCATAACCCTTCAAAACTGTAAGAGTTTCAATACAAGTGTTTATTGTTTTAACAGCCTATTAATAGAATATTTAAAGATCTCTTATACTAGAAATGTATTACGTTGCTATAGAGAACTTCTAGTAATTTTCCTCAGAGTGTATTGTAATATATGTAATCTAATTATAAAAGGGAAAAAAAACCTGAACATCCCATACAGACATCCTATTATTGACAGTTATAACGCTGAACTGAAACTGAAGATAGTCGTAACAGTATCACAGAATCACAGAATGTTCAAGATTGGAAGGGACCTCTAGAGCTCATCTAGTCCAGCCTTCCTGCTCAAGCAAAGGTACTGTTTGGCTACAAAGAGTACTCTTTGACTACTTAAAAAAGCACTTTTTAACATTTACGGTGTTGACAAACATGTCCTTTATTTTAATTAATTAAGATAAAATGTGAACTATGCTTGCTTAAAAAAAAAGACCAAATTCAATATAACTTAGTGTAAAACCAAATTTAGTGTAATTTAGGGTAAAATATATTTATTTATTTTATTCAAAAAACTTGCTTAAAAATTGCCAATTGCTTCCTTTGTAAAAGTTTGAATGCGGTGTTAAGTGCAGGTTTAAATTCAAGAATGCTATATTACTATGGATATGGATACAAGTGGACCAGAATATGGTTTCTTGAGGCTATGTTGGCATGATTTTTTAAAGGACACCTTATTGCTTTGTTTTTGTCTAGTGTGGACTGATGTAGTGTACTATTTAATAAAGGAAAAAAGAAATAAAAGAAATTAAGATTGTCTATGTTACAGACAAACAGGACTTGTATCTGTACACAGAAGCAATAGTGAAGGTCTGAGTGTCAGGGCTGCTATCATTATTTACTAGTTCTTCTAAAAGTTGCCCATAGCTAAGTGTATTTCTAGAGCTTTCATCTCCAAGTGTAAGTCAGAATTCAAGGATCATACTCAACACAACACATCTCTGGACTTCATTGGCTCTGCAGTAAGTAGCAGTAAAGATCCAAGGTTTCATTCTCCTACTTATTTGGATATGGTGAGAAGAAGTATCTTAACATTATAAAAGATGCACAGCTTATTAAATTGCTGGAAATTTGGTACACTTGTCTACCAAAAAAAGTCTTGGCCAACTCCACCTCTCAGTCAGTCAAACTTTTGTTTTTCTTAGCTCTTTCTGGCCATTCTTTTCTGCCCATAATTTTTCTATCCATATCTCTCATTTATACATTCCTTTAAAATTCCTAGTTCTTCTCTCATTTCACCTGGTCATTCATTCGTTTTTAACCTAAATGATGTATATGATTAATTCTATGATAGCAGGAAAAATTGAGCATAAAATGCTGCACAGTAAGTTTAAGTCCCATGTAAATTTTTAAAAAACAGACCATTCACAGTTAACAACATATTTGACAACAATGCAGGACTGGACTGCAAAAAGCATTAAGGTTTGTCATACTACACTTAAAAAATCATATTTTCACTTGATTAATTTTCTTTTATTGAGAGAAACCATAAGTAATAGTCTAGTGCCTTCAAACCATACACATTATTTTTTCCTATTCTTTTTGCTATATTTCATTTCATATAATTTTGAAGAAAATAAAGAGGAGGGCAAATGCTCCTTTATAAAACTGATAAATCTTCAGTGGGTCATCTTCAAGAGTGTTGAAGTGAAATGAAGACCATGTTTCTTTTCCTTTATATTGATCTGGCAACAGTAATGGATTGTTTACTCTGCTGTTTCACAAGGTTTAGTTGAATTTACTTTCTACCTAGAAATAATTGCAGGTTGAGTAGCAGTTTTCCTCAATAATACTGCATTTCCTTTACAGGAGACTTTTTCCTGAAGTATTATTGATCTATTCATGTATATATAGAGATAGATATATGTATATAATGGTTTGTGATGGGTTCATTTTCTAGACAAAGAATTATGAACGACAAAAAGGGCATTCCTGCTCTCACTGAGAATGCATGGTGTAGCCTTCTGATGAGAGTCCTTAGTAGCTCTGATATTTGAAATTTTTGCCTCTGTAATGATATACCCTTTTTAATTATAAAAGTCTATTAATAGAAATGAAAATAATCAGATGATGGCTATATGCAGAAATTGGTTCATTTTTAGCAGCCCTTCATTGGTAAATTTTTTCTGCACATTTTAATTCAATTATTAACCTACACAGATAGTTTAAAAGGCTAGCTAGTACACTCAGTGAAGTGTTGGATTTTTTAATTAATCAACACTCAAACAGCTACTTCTTCGGTTTTGTTTCCCAAGGAATTATATGCATGCAAATGTTACAACTTAATTGCCTGTAGTAAAAGCACAAGCCTCTTTTTTTTAATTTTAATTAGGAAATATTTCCTCTTTTAGAGTGAATACTTCATGGTAGATAATCAGAACTGAAACATCACCTGTTCTGTGCTTGCTGTGTGAAGTGTTTCTTTGATTAAAAGTATACATTTAAACCATATTAACTCCAAAAGATTCGGTATGAGTTTGAATAGGCCCCTGCATTGGATTCTTTGCAAATAAAGAATTCCTAAGACACAAAGTGATGGGACAAAAGACAGAATGAGGAATAATACACAAGCAAAGTGAAAGCTACTGAAAGTAGAAATAAATAGAAAGCAGGAATGTTGACCTTGAAGGAAGGAAATATTCCTAATATTTATATGCTTTAATTCAGTAAAATCTATGTTCTATCATGGAAAAAAAAAGATAGTTGTAACAGATAATTTCTGGCTAGTACTGGTAGTTTAGTTCAGTTTGGCTTATAAAATGTTGAATAAAAACAAAAAAAAAAAAAAAGGAGGGGAAGGGAAAAGAGGTTCACCACATGAAGATGAATCAGGCCAAGGTCTACTTGGGTCAGCACAGTAGCAGCTGGAAGGCCAAGGGAGGAAAAGAATATAGGATGTAGCAGCCCCATAGCAAATTGCCCAGAAAAGGAGAAGAAAAGACCCTCCCTGGTGTGGGGGAGACTAACCTGTGCAAAGCCATCCTGCAGTAACTCTGTATTCCCCTGATTGATTAACCTCTTGATTAGCAGGAATGTTTGAAACCATAAAAAGCGCAGTGCATAACTGTCAGAAGTTATCCTCTACATTTCGAAGAGGCACCTCAGCATATGCCAAGAGATCGGGAATTCTGGACATTTTAATGAGAATTGATTTTTGAACTGTGAGTCACTATTTGTATTCTCTGGATGTGTACAGTCATCCAATATAGTAAAAATGATACTATATTATGAAGAAGATTTTGATTTTACCAAATATTTAAGTATCTGGGTTCACATTCAGTCTTTCAGTCAGCTAAGTTGGATGGCTCATGGAAAGCAAACATGAAAATGTTACAAACCCAGAATGAAATTTGCTTTCAATTTAAACTGCTCTTGAGGAAAAAAAAAAAAAAAAAGAAAACATTAATCTCTTCAATCAGCTATTATTATGATAATATTATCATAATTATCTTTCTATTTTAGGTTTTTTTTTAATGGAAATCGTATGTTCAGTGACCATTTACTGATTTTTGGGGGGAGTTATTTTCAGTATTAATTTTTTTAATTTGTAGTTTTTTATCTTCCTGGAAACTATGTTAGGAACAAAAGAGTATGGCTACTGAGCTTGCAAGTACTTTACAACCTTGTGAAAATCCTGAGTTCTAGAAAAATGCTTTTGTACCAGATAGCATAGGGCAATGCTAGAAGTCAGGAAGTAGGTTTCCTGCTTTAAAATTCAAGCATTTGTCCTTTCTGGTTAACGTTATGAGCGAAAGGATCTCTCAGTTACTTGCTTTGTTTTATTTTATTATGGACCACCTGCTCATCTTGTAATGTTAGGTTTGAAACTGCACTTTAAAAATTCAGTGGGTAGCTATAGTTTCCTGAGATGAAATCATAGATGAAGGATTTTTTCCTTTATTGCTCTGCTGTTAAATTCCTTTTTTTTTGACTCTCCTTTATAAAATAATCTTTTTTTCCAAGCACTTCTGTGCATAGTTGATTATACAAGTGATGTATATATATCCAGATGTTGTATAATGTAAAAATTGTAAATGCAAACTATAAACAGTATAATAATATTCCTAAAATTCACATGAAAGTAGAGAGAGAAGGATGCAAACAAAAAAGGCAAGTGACATGGAAGACTTTAATACTACTCCAGTGATGATATACTTAATATGTGTTTTGAGAATAGAAATCCAAATATGCTTTTTAAAAGCCATAAGAGTTGAGTAAAATTTCAAGTGGCAGGAGCAGGCTGTCTCAGCTACATCAAGACAAAGCTCAAGAAAAATGCCTGGAATATATTTCACTCTTCAGTTTTGTAAAACAATTAAAATGAAGCCAAAGGAAAGGGAAAACAAGGAACATGCACAAAAAAGAGCAAGTTTAAATCAGCCCTCATGCTGTACGCATGTAGGCAATTAGGGCTATAGCAGACAGGTGTAGTTAAACACATTCAAACACAGCTGCTGGTGACAGGCAACTTGCTGGCGACACTGCTAAAGGAAAATTACCATTATCAAGCATTTGGCAAATGGGGATTGCACTGCTGTTGTGCAGCTTTTCCATTCATTACAGGCAAAGAGCCTGCAGGGTGTGCAAGAGGAAGCTTGTGTGTAGTATATGCACCTTGCAAAAACGCGCATATAGACATTGTACATGTCTCCTCAACAGATATCCTGAGCAAAAGGGTCCCTTCTTTGGGCTCAGGGGTAGCTCTCATGCTTCCTTGTGCTAAGATACTGGTGGATGTGATTAAGGTGATAGTGGGTTTACTCCTCATCCCAACGTGGTTTTGGGATCAAGAGTAAATTGGATGCTGTGCTCAGGGCTGCTTTACCCGCAGCATCAGGCACAGGCACTTTTGACTTTTATTTATTTTTCTAATCAGCAAGCCCCACTTGTAGAAAGCTGCCAGGGAGAAGGTATCTGCACACAGCTGATTTACCATGACTAGTGGCCTCCGTGTGACATTTATAGATGAGCGGACAGCTTTTGTTATTCACCAAGAGGCTAGTGACATTAAATGGTATCCAAAGCCACCCAGACACCCCCTGACATTTGCATGTTAGGGATTAAAAAAAGAAGAAGAAACGAAGGAAGAAGAAAAGGAAGAAAGAGAGCATAGTTGCCTAAAGCAACAGCTCTTTGTGGGCAATATAGAAAAGGGGATTATTTGCTGACAGACTCTATCACCACACCAAGGACTGATGATGACCGATGCGACTGTGTTGGAGGGAAAACGGCAGTTTCTGAGGCAGATTAAAACAAAGTGAAACAAAATATGCCTCCTTTGCTGTGAGGGTGGCTGACATTTAAGCAGTAGACACAGGCAGGTTGCAAGTCCTAGGAAAAGGTTAATGTGGGAAATAACTGGGGTTAAAATTGACTGCAGATGGGTCCAGAAGGAGCTGCCACTATTTTGTGGAGGGAAATGTCCTCTATTAAGTTAAAAGTTTGTTGCTGACAACTTGTTGCCAGGACAGGTGCTGGCAGGAGTCTACCAGACTGGGCCAGGCTGAGCTGGGCCTACGGACTAGTGAGGAGGTAAAAGAGACCATTTCCTTCAAGAACTAACTGTGTTTATTGTCCTGGGACACCACGGAACCACACGGAAACAGAGGTCCCTTCACCACCCCACCTGAGTGGTGGAGAATCTTGCTTCCCAGACATCCTGACTCTGTGGGGAGGAGGGAGGGCCAGTGGGTGCCTCCTCCCTGCAGCCCCACCGAGGTAACCCGAAACTCCACAGTGTCCCCCTGCTCTGCCCTGGGACCAGAAGAGTATCCCAGGCAGGAGGCCCATGCTGGGTTCTGAGCAGCCTCTTGGTCAGCGGGCATGAGGGGGATGAAATCAGAGTGTCCTCAAGGGCCTTGGAGAGGAGCCAGGTCCTCAGGCAAAATTCCTGAAGGTGCAGGGAAGGAAAGGGGCTGTTTATTTCGTGTTCTCATGCTAACATACAGCTGAAAGTAATGAGGTTTGAGGTACCATTTTGAGGCAGCTAACAGTGCTGAATATCCTAGTGGTGTTATCCTAGGAATCTTGAATAGTAAAATGCTAATAAAGCAAATCTGGGCAGTTTCTGTCTGCCCATGCACCCCTGCAGGAGGATATTGCCTGCACTGCCTGCAGTGTGTGAGTGCTTCCCAGGGGGAAAGAGGAGCAATCAGCAAAGAAAAAGTGTTAGGTCTGAGCAGATGTTTCAGTTCAGATCATCCAATATTACTTTTTTCTCCTATCCTTTAAAGTCTAGTCCTGGTGGAAATTTTTTCAGTCCTGCCACAATGCAAGTCCTTTGGGCATATTTTTTTTCTCTTAATTATCATTCTTAAAGCTGGATTTGTTTTATGCCTCTGATTTTAAGTTTTGTTCCTCCTCTTTCTTCTCCCCCGCTCTCCCTCCCCATTCTGTAGTCACCAGATTTCACCTAAATCAATTTATTTTTGTGGCAGTATTGCACTACAAGCCTCATAGCTCCTGAGGTGCTGTCATTCTGAAGATAGATGTTAAATGAGCTTCTTGCTTTTACCTTGAAAGAACTGGAGAGTCTTGTAAATCCTCCCATCTGTTTTGGTGCTGTGCTGGAAGGCGCACGAGAGGAAAAGTCTGATAGTTCATTGAAATAGATAATACACTGTGCCAATAACTACCATTAGAAATCAGCAGTCCCTGGCTCAGGAGATTTCTTAAGAAGTATTGTATTTTTGAATGCTTGGTTTGTCAATATCCAAACTTTTTTGTAACAGGTACTTAGCTTCAACAAGTTACATAAAACCAATAGCATTTGTTACTCAGAAACAGAAAGGACCATCAAGAGCTTGCTTTAGGAAAATACTTCTCTAGTTTCTGTTTATCATTTATTTCTATTTATTAGCCCTAATCCTGTGGAAGAAGAAAGAAAAACAAAACAAAAGATGGCAAAAAAAAGGTAGCCTTTAGCTTGTGTCTGAGGGAGAACGATCATGACGGCAATTTTAGGAATGAAAAAAAAAAATACTACCTAGCAACTGGAGCTCTATTTGAAAAAACTTTCTCTGCTTATCTGTAATGTAAGTGCTGTGTCTCTTGCTTCCTATTTTAAGTCATCTCTTCTAGTCTAGTTCACAGTGCAGGAGAAAGTAGGGCCAGTATCTTGGTCTCCTGAGGATGGGACGCTGAATACCACTGTCTTACACATTCAAGTTTACCAGCTCCCACGTAAACGGTGGAGTTATGTAGGGACACAGCACTGAGAGGTAACTTCGATCAAAAAGTGCAAAGGGAAAAAAAAAAGAAAAAAAAGCTGGTGGGAGTTTCTATCTATTTTGGTTTATAGGAGGCTGCCAGAGATGTTAGCTATTTTCTGGTTTGTCATTCCTTCACCTGTCAGATCTGCTGTGGGCATGTACTGACATAGTGTCTTTCTCTCTATAGCACTTCAGCTTTCGGAGATGTCCTTGTGTACATTCCCACCATATGTGGGAGCTGATTCTGCTTCTCTTCCGTTATCTGCAGCTATCACCATGTAGATTCCAAGCCTAAAAACATGCTCTACACTTTGACAAAAATGGAGACATTTGTGCTAGTTTTCAGCACGCACAACCCTGTTTTATTTAGTGTCTTCACTATGATTAGTTACATAATTCAGATAGTTATTCAGGAAATAGACACTCGAAGCTTTTAACATTAATGTATAATCTTTATGGCACAATACAGGCTTGGCTGCTAAGTCTGTATCACTTTCATATTAGTGTGTCAATCAACTATTTCATTAATCATAGTTGAATAGCTATTTAAAGTCTTCAGATGCTTTCTGAATTCTCTGAGGGATATCTGTGGCTTTCATTAGATATTTACGGTATGTCCAATAAATGATACTGAGTATATTCTAGGAAATGTCACTGTGTATTAGGAAAGCAACATAACAAAGAGCTTTAAGTGCATGCAACAGGGGAAGTCACATGCCAGGGGTCCAATAGTTAAAAGAGCTGGGGATGATTAGAGAACTAAGCTGTTTAGGTCACATACTCCTCTGTTAGAAACATGAACTCCTCATCCAAAGAAGGAGCATCGAAAGAAGGAGCAAAGAAGGAGCAAAGAGTATGGAAATGCTAGTCCACAGTTACTAAAGTATAGAGTTTTATCTGTTTTTGTTAGATTAGTATTACCTGGTTTAAGAATCCACCTCCTGAGTTATTAGCTCTACTTTAATAGCAAATCATTAATAGGATAAATCAGTTAAACTTATACCCTGCATTTCTTTGTTCCCAGCAGGCTGTGCTACTGAGTTGTGGGGCCACACTGGGCTCTCTGTGATACCGGAAATCTGCTAAAGAATATCTTAATTTCTGCTGTACAGAACAGTTGCAGTACAAGCCCTAAGCAGCTCAAAGAACGTGCAGCAAAGAGCCGTTGTGTGAAGCGACGTCATGAGAACAAAGCTGTCCTGTGATATGAGGTGTTTTGGGGAAAAACTTTTATTTCAAAATGTAATTACCAGAGGTCAATATAAGTTAAAATATCTGGTACATTTTACTAATCACTAAAAGGTTACATTCAGGAGTCATTTCTCATGTTGAAAATTACATCTCAGTAATTCTACTCTTCACTGATGAATCTGGTTAAGTTTTAAGCTTTTGTCTGTTGCTTGGGAAGGACATGGTCACCTGCCTACCATCCTGTTTGTCTATTATCAACCACTTTTCCGGGCACATAAATCTTGTTAGGAATATTTATATGGTGACACCTAGTGGCATTAAATTAAATGCTGCTTGTTCATAATCAGTGATATATTATCTCTTGGAATCCAGTCCATTTCTTGCAAATAGTGGTTAGAATTTTATGGAATATTTATGTTTTTTTTTCATCCTCTTTTTATTTTAAGTGATTAGACACCTGCTTGCTTGATAATGCTAAATTTGTTTCCAATGAAATGTAAAACAGACCATTCTAGGCTTGCTGAATGACACAAAAGAATCTATCTGAAGCTTTGTATCCATGAGATTATCTGTCTGCCCACATCTGTGTTTATTTGCACACACCCTTCCATAGCCCCTGTACAATTAACCTGTGCAGACAGCCAGTTCTTTTTGTGACTTCCTAATGGATGGCTATGAGAGCAGTGCAGAAACAGAACAACTGAAATAATTCAGAAAGCACTAGAAGGAAAAAAACAACAGTAATATGAGGACAAGAGGACAACTTCATTCTTCTCTATTTCTCCACTGCACTCCAGCTCATTCAGCTGTCCATGGATACAGAGACAAATGTCCAAGGCAGGGTCTATATTTACACAGGCAAGTGGAGCATAAGGGGATGTTCACAGACAGTTTTTTGGGAGGAGAGGAATGTTTGTTCATTGGGTTTGTTATGCTGCTCAGGAGTTTACAACCTATAGATGCAAGTCCCATAGCAAGTTTTTCACCTAGATGTAAAACTCTCGGTAATTCCCTGGGACTTCTACTAAGTCAACTGGAGACTGTCAAAGATTTCACCCTTAGCAGCAGAAAGAACACATACCCATTTAATCTTTAAGACTAAACTCATATGAAAGTCCTTCAAAATCACTTGCTTTAACTGAAGGATGAACCCAGATTTGACATTTTACCTAGTCCTTTTTGGGGTCTTGTTTTTTTGTCATGATTTATTTATTTTTTAAATCTATTCAGTGCTGTATTCAGTGATGTACTGCAGACAGACTGCATAAAATGCTGTAAATAAGAATGTATTGGATAATTATTTGACTTTGTATATTTATTTTCCATTTATAGATATGTTGAGCATCAGCATAATTCTAAATCCGAAGTGCTCGATCCTTTAAGATTTACTTGCAATCACAACTATAGCAATTTTAACAAGCGTTTCCCACATTGAACATAAAAACATTCAGACATCTGGTTTTAAGCCACTATTACAGAGCTATTTTTCTGCTTCAGCCTATGTTCATGATGGATTAAATTTTAGTCTAGCAGAGTGAGATTCATTCAGAGGAGCTCTTCAAAATTAGTGAGATCTGATCACAGGTTGTAGAATTCCAGGGTCAAAATTTTTCACATATAGTGACTTGTAAGATGAAAAATAAACTTAATTTCTTGTTTTTATTTGAGGGGCACTATTTTCTTCCATTTTACAAGATAGTAGAAGCTTCATTTCATTTGATGACTGATTCAAAAAGTGTGTTGGGTTAACATGGTTGGCTAGGAGAAACATACACTGAAGAGTGTGGAAGCCTGCGGCTTTGTTGAAATCTGTGAGTGTTTCTGGACAGTTTTTGTTCATTTGTAGTATGTTCGTATATAATATGTTCATGTGAAAAAAGTAACAAAAGCAAAAAAAAAGTTTTAAATCCTTACATAGAAGCTTTCACAGAAATTCAAGTATCTTTTACTGCGGAGGGAGGCTGTGGGCTGGAAGTGATGTTAGTGTTACTGTTATATTAAGAACCAAAATAATTACTAGACAGATGGAAATGGGATAATAAAACACATTCATAAGAAGCACATTACCAACAAGCACTATGTAATATTTACAGTATTTTATTTTTCCTTACTGCCTCGTACTACAGGAAGGAGCAAGAGAAACATTACAGTGATTGTAACTTTATGTGTTTGTTTTATTCAATTACCCCTAAAACCCAATGTAAATGATTTCCTGTTTTATAAGTATTTTTAAGGCAGTGAAAACATTCATTATTTTTTGTTTGTGCCTGAGTTTGAAAGAACCTCATCATGAGTTCTTCTAAGATAATTAACTGTATTCAGTTGATAGAGGCACTTTCAAATACTTCATCAACACTACGATGATTCAGCCAGCCTTCTAAAACTGACTTCATCGATTTTGCCCTCTGGAGCTACCATTTTTTTCCCAACGCTGCATACCTTTAATTTTGACACTGGTTAAAAGAGACTCCAAAGTCTTAGTATCCAAATTGCCGTTGAGTTTCTACCTCCCCCCCACACTTAGAAACTACATTGTTGCCTTGTCTGAAGCTGCTGAAGGAGACAAACCTGTGGTTTATATTAATATAAATTTTGACTTGAACAATTTGTCTCTCATTCCATGCTGATCTTGCACTGATACTGAACAAGATGCTCTTAGTACCCTTATTTATCTTTTCTCCTCCTTTTGATATGACACCATGAAAGTAGTAGAGATAGATGTCTAGTTCTTTACTTGTTTGTTATTCTGATCTGTAGCTACAGAGGAAACTTACATTATGACAGTCATCAGCTGGTAGAAAGACAGATAAATACTCCTATTTAAGGAGAGGAGTCCAGGAAAGGAGAGGGTTTTTTTGGCTATAGAGAGGGAAAAAAATGCTTGTACTCAAACTGCAAAGTAAAGGTTACATACTGCTGCTTGTGAGTATGCTAATAGAGAATCTTTTATATAGAACTAAGAAGGTTGAAGTATATAGTAGCTTTCACTCACCAGCTCTCCTCCATTTTTGAGATGAAAACACCAAGTGACAGCTGTGTTTTTAATGACTTTTTAAAGAGATTTTTAATTATGCTGCAAAAGAAACAAACATTAGTTTAGAAAAAATGAATAGAATTCTGCAGACAGTACAAAGAAAATCATGCCCGTTAGTCATCTTCTCGAAGGGCATCTTCTGAAGTCTCAGAGAAATCTGGAAAATCTCTCATCTGAGAGAGATTCATTGAACAGGTATTTGCAGAAGGCACAGACTGTGGGGTTGATGCAAATCCTTCAGCGAATCCTTCTCGTTTCAGAGGCATATTTCTTTACATAGATGTCGTTTCTGTCTTTCAGGCTTGTGTTTCTCTTTTCCTCTTGATTTCTTTTAACCTGTGATTACTAAGTATAGCTTCCAACCTATGATTTCTAACTATAGCTACCAACCTAACACTTCTGGAGGATACATGCAAGCTACTATTGTATCTTGTCCTTACCTATTGTAAGACTTGGACTCATAGTTTTTTTTTCCTTTAATATTGCTGAAGTAGTTCCTGTTTCTATCAGCAGTGTGTAACCTCTTCCCTTTCTTTGATCAGATATAATCAGTTTTTCAGTCAGTTAGTTAACTTTGCCTTTCTGTTTTCTCCTTGTTGCTTAATGCTCCTCCTTTCCCCAAATGCTGCATCTTGAAAGCTTCCTTCTTCATTTTACCTCCAGCAAGGTTCTTGGAATAGTTATTTTGAATTATATCAGTAAAATATTAAAATAACATTTAATACCATGGATTTAATTTTCAGATTCAGATGTAGTCAAGCATTCTAAGATAAATGTAAATCTATGACAACACAGATTCTAAGATTTACGTTTCAAAATTTCCATGTTGTAAGCACTCTCCACTCTCTTTTCAGCATGCACTTTGACTATTAAGCACCTGGTAAAGTGCTTGGCTGGACTGCAGTCTAAAATGAACTGAAAGGGAACCTTTGTTTCATGTTTTACCTTTATTTTACATTTCGGAGTATCATGTTTTCAGGTGGGCTCTCAGATGTAGCCATGCGGTTGAGTTAAGCCAGTCCCTCTTTCTGTCAACAGATTTCTGGAACAACAAAAGCCCTTCACGTTAGGTTTTCCCAACTTGGATCATTTTCACGTTGCAGTTTAGTTCTGCTGTCTGGATAGGTGCTAAGCGTGCGGACGCATGCGGGTACGCAAGGGCACAAGGTAGGAACCTTCCTTGTTCTGCGCTGACAGCTTTGCAGCCGAGGC
Source organism: Nothura maculosa (assembly GCA_032353885.1). Lineage (NCBI taxonomy): Eukaryota > Metazoa > Chordata > Aves > Tinamiformes > Tinamidae > Nothura > Nothura maculosa. The sequence continues at coordinate 96,097 of JAUBOD010000272.1, read as the reverse complement.
CAGCACAAACAGGCCTCACTAAGCCAAAAGAAATGGTTTCCATGGCAACAGGAGCCACATCCAATCTTACAGAACACTTGTTTTTTCCTACCCTAATTTCACCCAGCTAAGTGCAGTCCCCTCGGAAAACTGGGTATCTCCATCAGTGTCCAACTCGAAATGGGGAGATGGAGGTGAGAGAACAAAGTTACATGTGAAGAATCACCGTTCTCAGGGAATCTCAGGGAGCTCTGTAGTGTCTGGCCCTTGGTGAGTTACCAGGGATTAGCACTTTACCAACAGATCTCAATGAAATCTTTGGCAGTCGGTGACATTATTTAAACTTGAAAAATGCAGCCAGGGATAGTAGGCATTTTCACAGTGGGAAATGACAGTGCATTACTGACACTGCAGCTCCGTTGTCGCCTTTAGGCTTTCTCGTCAGCTGGAATTCATAATTCATAAAGCACAGTCATATAAAAGGGCAATGTGCCTGAATGCTTGAGAAAATTACTGTCGACTTGTAGCTTATAAATTTTTTAAATTATACATTTTCTTGATTGGCTTGAAAAAAAAGTTTTTGTTTCTATTTCCTTTCACTTCTTTAAATCCCTTATTAAGCTATAGTTACTGTGTCATGTCTAATAAAATCAAGATTTGACATATACCACACCATTATTGTCAGTCTCTGTGGTAGTGTTTTTTGGCTCCTAGTGTGCCTCAAGGTCTGTCTTAACTGTTGTCTCCTATTGTAAAGTATTCCTATTAACAAGTTTGGGTCTCACAAGTACTTCTAGAAGGACAACAAATGCATTGCTAAGTATATTTCTGAAGAATTAATATTTCGCCTCTGATGTAAATGTTACCTAAAGGATTTAATATAGTTATTGATATTTGTTACTCAGAAATATTTTGCTTCAGCAGTGTGTTTCAAGCTTTTTGTATGCTGGAGAAAAGCCAGAATACTTATGTTTTATGGATTTTATGAAGGCATCATGATTATTATTTATTATTTGTTCAGTCAGATCCTCTATTTTGCCAAGTGTAATACGCTTATTACTGTGAAAGAAGAGAATGAAATATGACATGCATTTCATTCAAGGTTTGGCAGACATAAAATGTTCTTTAAATTAAAAGATTGATTTATGTAAGCAAATCATCCTATTTGGCTTCTTCTAACTTGGATGCCAGTGGTTATCTACCAGCTTTATAGTCCCAGCTTTATAAGCATTTCCTGCTCACATGCAGGTAACACCTCATATCCAGCGCCGCCTTTGGAAGCACTGACTTTCCCATTGGCAATCACGTTATCCCTCTTCGTGGTTTGAGAGCTGTAGGACTTGTTAATTGGGGAGATCAGATCCTGACTTTCAGATAGATGTGTGTACTGGTCATAGGCCTGAACTCAAATCCTAGTAAATTCCGATGAACCTGGATGACACCAAATCAGATTCCTAAATTTTTACATTATGAACGCCATTCACAAGACTCTTAGAATACAGCAGGCAAGTAACATAAATACCAGTTTACAATCTCTGGACTCTGGACTCTCAGTTTACATCTCTGTTTCATGACTACCAGCTAGTGGAGCATGGTGGGAACCACCTCACCAAGAAGGGCAGGCGTCATTAGGAGAGCTTTAAATTAAGCAAGAAGTGGGAAGAGGAGTGTCATATGGACTGGGGAATCAGTCCCGTAAAACCTAAGAAGTCAATGGGCACCCAACAGGCCTATGGTAGTGGGGAAGTACAACTAGGACATGTATAGAGGGTCCTCTCTCATGCCTCCTGATAAAAGTTCCAGCTCAATTACCTCCCTAAAATGCTTCTACACCAATGCATGAAGCGTGGGGAATAAGCATGACGAGCTGGAGATCTGTGTGCGGTCCCAGCACCAAGATCTCATAGGAATCACAGAAACGTGCTGAGATAGCTCTAACGACGGGCGTGCTGTCATGGAGGGCTATGTGCTCTTTAGGAAGGACAGGCTGGGAAGGCGAGGTGGTGGAGTTGCTCTGTATGTGAAGGAGCAACTGGAATACACGGAGCTCAGCCTGGGAGTGGATGATGAGCGGGTGGAGAGCTTGTGGGTAAAGGTTAAAGGGCAGGCCAACGTGGGAGACTCTGTGGTGGGTGTCTGCTACAGGTCACCTGACCAAGAGGAGGCAGCTGATGAGGACTTCTACAGGCAGCCGGAAGTTGCCTTATGGTCACAGGCCCTGGTTCTCATGGGGGATTTTAGCTTGCCTGACTTCAGCTGGAAAGACGGCACAGCGAGGCATAATCGGTCCTGGAGGTTTCTGCAGTGCGTCAATAACAACTTTTTGATGCAGGTTGTGGACGATCCGACGAGGAGAGGTGGGCTGCTGGACCTCGTCCTAACAAACAGAGAGGGCCTTTTTGGAGATGTGAAGGTGGGGGACAGCTTTGGCTGCAGTGATCACGAGCTGGTGAAGCTCAGGATCCAATGAGGAGGAGGCAGGGTAGTAAGTAGCCTTGCCAGCCTGGATTTCAGGAGGGCCAACTTTAGCCTCTTCAGAGACCTACTGGGAAAGATCCCATGGGCTAGGGCTCTAGAAGGAAGAGG
>JAUBOD010000272.1:70501-93432 GCA_032353885.1 Nothura maculosa | reverse complement strand
ACAGAGCCCTGGAACAGGCTGCCCAGAGAGGTTGTGGAGTCTCCTTCTTTGGAGATCTTCCAAACCCACCTGGATGCAACCCTGTGCCATATGCTGTAGGTGACCCTGCGTTTGCAGGGGGGTTGGACTAGAAGACCTCTGAGGTCCTTTACAACCTTAAGCATTCTATGATTCTATGATCTGAGTTTTACCATTCTAGGCTAAGAGGAATTGAAGCAACTAACTTCTCCTGACCTTCCTGTTGACAGGTTGCCTCCCATTCTAGTAGGTAAATGCAAAATGTTAGATCCTGGAAAGAGGTAACTGAAGTTCTATTTTTAAAATTGGTGGTATTTGACATCAGATGACTGCTCTGACCATTTTCTTAAGTCTTATCCCTCTAATGTCTGTAATGTTTTACAGATATTGCAGTAAATGCATCATATCACTCTCAAGTTCTTGAGAGAATTTTTGTTGGTAAAGGAGAAGTATTTTAAAAGGCTTATGTAGTTACATGGACAACATTCATTTAAACCATTTTAACTCTTGGAGATCATTATTAAGCCTTAAGGCTCTTCATATCGAGAAAGAGCCAAGATTAAAACTCCTTCATCAATGTCTGGGATGACAAAATTTTAAGAAAATTCTGTACTAAAAATCCATACATAAATTACAGTGAATTTACTTTCAGAGCAATTCTAGGCAAAGGTCAGACCTAATAGTCTATTTCTCCATCTGTGTTATTTTCAGGAAGCCTGTCATCTTGTTCTTCAAGCAATCTTGTGAAGTCAAAGCAGTAAAATAGAAAAGTAATCATCTCATATAAAGATCCGTGTGGTCCTTCCATAAGAGATGCTAAGAATGTAGATAAAAGAATATGACTGGATCCTTGTAAAGAATGTGCCTGAATTCCAGATATTTGATGAAAACAGGCATGTTATATCTAGCAAACGTGGGGAAAAAAAAAAAAAAAAAAACCTGTTCATTTTTCTTGCAAGATGAATGGTCTGGGGGAATTCTCTGCAGATTACCTAGTTTTCCTCCGGTAACAAATGTTAAGGAATGGTTCATGTACTCACAAAGGATGTGGTTCATAAAATCAGGCTCTTAGGTCATGTGCAATGTTGAAAAAGCTCTTAATTTGGTTTTTGAAGTCACAGGCACAGATAGCAGCATAAATTATCAAAGATACAGGAATAATTACCAAGAGGAAAATGAGATACAAAAGTGAGTAAGCTTCATAATGTGGAATTTGCATGAGGAGGATGAACTTCAGAAACTGAACAGTGTGTGTATTTTAACATAACTAGTTGAAATTCATACTAGATGTGCAAAATTAAACTGAGAGTCACCTATGAGTAGATGTCCACATTTCCAAGAGAAGGAAAGATTTATGGTATTTAATGATACCAACATAACAGCAAAGCAAACTAGATGTTTGAATAGCACTTCTGCCTTTCCTCATTGCCTTTTTTTTTTTGTAATACTGACTTTTTTCTCAAGAATCCTAGGTATTTTCAGCAAAGTATATGTAGAATTTCTGTTTCATACCTCACTTGAACTTGATACACATATATATATCCAAACTATAATTCTGTTTGCAGAACTATTAAACTGTGTTATTGGGTTTTTTTACTGTTTGTTTTTAGACTATATCTTGAGTTCATTCTACTACAATGGTAAAACTAATTCTGTATATAGAACTGTAAAGGGAAGATAGTTAAGCACAGGTTGAGGTTATTTATGCCAAAAAGCATTTCTGAATCTTTATTTATAGCCATAACTACAGAAAGAACAGCTTCTGAAGGGATGAAATGGAGCACCTAATTCAGGCACTTACTGCGAATTGCCTCCCTGCATACTCTTTAAGTGTTTCTTCCATTCACTACCTGAAAAACTTTGGAGATTATCCTTATAATTTAGGTGTGCGACTTAAGTTTGCCTAAAGCTGCAAGAGGAATACTGCACTGGGAAAAGATTTTGATCAAGCAGATTTTAAATGAAATTCTCCTAGAGTCCATTGTACCTGAAAACCTTTGTCCTTATCTAGATCATTTTAGATGAACATCTCAGCAGACTCTGGAAAATGAAAGCTTTGACCAAGCGCAAAGTTTTAAGTTACTAGAGTTCTGCAGGAATTATGTGCATAAAACCCAGCCCCTTAGCCACTATAATAAAGCTGAGGATATATTTCCTGCAAAAATACAGGAAGAGATCCAAATACAACCTCCATTCATTTTTGAGCCTTTCACTGAGGATATGTTTCCTATCACGCTTTACAGAAGTTGCCTTGTCTTTGAGTTAAAAGCAGGAGCCATGTTGTGCTACTGTTCTCAGAGAATGAGACACCCGATACTCTTCTTTCAAAGCAGCGTTTTGCAGTCAGCTCTGCTGATACCTTCAACAGCATCTGACATGTGCTCAGAGAAAATACTCAGTGACAGCAAAGCCAGGCGTCAAGTATCAGAAACAGATACAGCTGTGTTATGATTTACCAAAAAACCCTAAAGTTCTTCCTTTGCACTCTTGTCAAGCAGTCATTCTCTTATGGCAGACACAAGAAATCTCTGTAGATATTTTCTTACTCTCTGCACTATGATGGTGCCAGGTCTTTTGAGATATCCAGCGCTCATTAGGAACTTCGGTGTAATCAGCATTCAGATAAAATACTCAATAAGAGGAATATTATCTACTTTTTAAATAATGCAAGATTCAGAGCATCACCACTGGTGTGTTTTAGCAAAAGATCGTAAGGTTCAAAATCACTTTCGCTGATTATGCAAGGAATGCTTTTTTTATGCAGTTTACTTTCAGATATGCAAAACAGCAGTCAGAGGGTATTGTGAGATGATTTTTAATAGGCAGAGCTGTAAATAAAGAACAGGTGGCTGACCATATTAGATAAGTCATCTAATTATTAGAGAAGTTAATGGGGCAGATGTTGAGTCTGTGTTTTTGTTTCTTTAATACAGCAGCTCCAGGCGGCTTCACAACAGCATCCAAAAAGTCATACTATTTTTTTTTTTTTGAGCAATGGCCTGAAGAGAAGATCAAAAGATCATAGAATCACAGCAAGAATCAAGATGGACCTTGGCAATTAGAACACACTGTTTTTATCAGCTGTAGTTTTCGCAGGCTTTGTGATAAGTTACCGTATTTGGGTAAGTTTTAAAAAAAGTCCACCTCAAAGCAAACTCTAAGGTTCTGCTGAGATGATTTGAAAACAACATCAGCAAAAGGCTTCACAATCTGTTTTTTTATAGGTCTTATGTTTATGATAGAAGTCTCATGAAAGCCACATTTATTTCTTTCCCTTTTAAGCAAAGGGAGAAAGTAGTAGAGAGAGTCATATAAGGATCTATAATTTAGGGAATAATCTTGATTTATGGTGGCCTCTCTGTATAGAGCTATATAGCTGAAAATAGCTATTCTGTTACACAGTAATAGGTTTTGTATCTATGAAAATACAGTGTTGTGCAAGGCATAATTTCTATGATGTCCTTCGCAGCTAAACATGTTTGGCCTACAGCAATAGTACTAACACCAGGCGTGGCGTTAGTTATCCTTACTCGTGTCACTGGTATTTCCCTACGACATTTTATTGTCCTAGTCAGAGGAGGTGATCATTGCATTGTGAAACATTTAAATATCTGCTTTATTATTTTACAGGATTCAGAGCAGCGGGTTTCTGAGCTTTGCTTTTAGTTAGGTTACCCTGTTTTCCCTTCTGAGTGGTAGAACTGTAAAGAATGGGTTGATTTTTCTGCACTGCATTTCTTTGCATGAGTATAGCCTAGTATCCATTAATTTGTGCTCCTTGAGCCTTCCAGCTACTGGGTGATAGATTTCTGCAATGTCAGTGTGATTCTGCCAGTATAATTGGTTAACTTAGTGCAAATCTGCAATGAATTGTTCCTGGTGAGAGTACCAGTGTTAATCTGTTCAGAAAAAGAAAACACGTTTTTGGTGAACAGAAAGGTTTTTTTCACCTTAATTGTTTGCTTTCCAGTTTTTGAACTGTCTCTCATAATATATATACATATAATACATAATGCAATGCAGTACTGTTTATCTATAACTTACCAAGATTAGTTGCTAGCTGACAATGAGGTTGCTTTTTATTATTATTATTATTGTTACAGAAATGAAACAATTCACCCACAAGCCCTTTTTCATTGAAAGGACTCTCATGTATAACTCCACTTAAGTCAATGGAGACAAGCTTAGTTATCGCAGGAATATTCCCTCCATATTCAATCCACATCTCTGAAGTCTATGACGAATTTATCTCTTACTGTCTGTTAAAAAAGGTCTCAGAGCAATATTTTTAAAATTACAAATTTGTATTACAAGGCCAAATCTTTTAATTAGTGGCAAGTGTGGTGGTTTGAGTTTTAAAAAAATATATATTTTTTAATTCCTGTTACAAAATTTGCTAACTGCTTGACTTTAAAACCTTGTCCCTTGTTGTAGAAATACTCCCAGAGCACATTTTTTCCTTTCATATGTTGCTGAGAGAAAAGAAAGTCCAGAGATTTTCTGGATCGAGAGCCTCTGTCTTCAGAAGTCTCCCTTGCTCCTCTGGACACCAGAGCATCCAGCAAGTCTTTGTTTCCCTGACCTAAAATAATAGCCACTCCTCTGGGGACAGAGGAAAAAGCAAAACAATGAAATTAAAAAAAAAAATCGAAGGATTTCTACATCCTGGCAAAGAACTTCTGTAACCCATGCTTGACTTATTATTAGTTCCAACACACTTATTTTTCTCTCCAAGTACCAAAGTACAACATAATTTAGGACCCTAGTGTATTCTGAAATCCATGCAATATTTTTGTTCACTTTCCTACAGGTCTCAATTCTGCAGCTCTCCATCTGTTGGGAGAATATTTTGTTTTTCTGTTTTTATTACTTTTATTTATTTTTCAAATACAGCCCTTCCAACTGTGCTTTCAGAAAGCTCTAAATTGCCACCAAGTTCACTATGAAGCATTAAAAACTAAACAGCAACGTGTGTTAATTTTGTTTTACTTTGAACAGGTGTCTTGGGTTTTCTGCATTGGTATTTTGTTTTCATGGGACTTTGTCTGAAAGCAGCTCAGCTCCTATACCTAATCTCTTAAACTGGAAGTGTTAACTCATGAGGCAGGAAAGGAGAACTGCTGTAATCTGATAAATGGTATCAGTTCCATATCAGCATTTGTATAATTTCCTGGGATAAATCTGAGATCAGTTTTATGCATATGGAAAGCAAAGAGATGCATCACTTCTTTAGCTGCTTAGGGAAAAAAGATGAAAAAAAAAGGAAAATTCATATTACAGAAGATCCACTGTTCTTAAAGAGTAGGTAAGAGAGTAGAACAAACTGAAAACCACTAATAATTTCTAGTTTTAAAGACATCTTTGGAAAGTTCATGAAGACTATTTTTTTGCCCGAAAGCTGCGTCTTACCTATGCTGTTTTGTACATATATTCCACAAGAACTTGTGAATGTGGTAAAGGGAAGTAGAGATCTAAATAGCTTCTAGATAGCAAACCTTTATGTGCTTTAAAATGTAATGTTCTTAGAAATCAGCAAGGTGTTTTTTGACTGTATCAAACTCTATACCCTACGGCACCAAGCAGATCGGGGTAGAAAAACCTCCGACTTTTACTGGCTGCCAACATTATCTGGCTGCTTTGAAGAAAATAGTGTTTCAGGAAAACACTTCCAAAACCTTCAGGCCTTTGAGGCTGCTGCGTAGCGTTAATTTTAGGTTGTGGGTTAACGTATTGGCTGAAGGACTCAGGGTAGTGTCCCCCTTCCTAAACATTATGATTTTTTAAGTGGTGAGTTAGGCAGGCCTGTGAGCTGGTCACTACACCCAGACTCATACCCAAAGGAGTTTTCTTGACAAGCGTATTCCTCTGCGCCAGTTGTTTGTCTTGCAGGCAAAAAGAATGGGGAATTTGAGTCCTCAGGTGACTCAAATGCAGATTATCTGCTTGATAGTACTCGCTTTTTAATTATTTTATTATTTTATTTTAGTAAATGTTAAGTTTCTGGCTGATTCCTGTGATTCCTGTCTACAAAACAGGAAGAGCTGCATGAGTTCTCGGTTAAAACTGCAGCTGCTTTTTGCAGAACGCTTTTCAAAAAGTGACCCAGAATGAGAAGAAGTCGAGTGTCTTGTGGTCCCTTTGTTCTTTTTTTCTCCTTTTTTTCTAGGGTGTTTGTATTCCGTGAGATTCTGCAGGTGTCTGAGGTGCCTGTCCCTCTTCATGATGAGGAGCGTACCTTGCTGCGCTGCAGGACAGGGCAATCCCCCCGGTGCTTCACAAGGTATTTCTGGTGCTTAGCAAGTTTAAAAGTGTGAATGATCATGTCGGCAGGAAAGACCAGACTGACAGCACTTAGTGCCTCACGCTTTATGAACCTTTTAACTTGAGAATGTTGTTTCAGCGCTAGCAGGACGTGAAAATGAACAATGTGATCAGCAGTCTGACTGTTCTCATGCGCCACAGTGTTGAAATCTTGTTGTATTCCATCATCTGGTACTGCATGTACTCTTAAAACATTACCACAACACTTGAATAGGAGGGAGGTCGGACCAGAAGAAGCAGTATTGATTCCTGAGGAAAACGAGTGGTTCAAGTCTGAGCAGAGAGTCAGAGTTGGAAACATTCAATGGAAATATTTATACAGTTTCATCTGGATTGCTTAATTTAAATCATTCTTAAATTGAGTCAGGGTTTTCTGAAGCCTTGAACTAAACCACGTCCCTCAAAGTATTGTGGGAGAGAGACTCTCATTTGGGAGGATCGTGAGTGCAGGTGAGAAGTGTGTCACTTCATCTGCCTAATGTCCTAACAGGGAGCAGGAGCATCCTGCATCCTTCCAGAGGATCTTGATGCTCCTGTAGCACAAGGAAGGGTGTTTTCAGCAGGGACTCAAACCAAGGGGAGCAGCGATTTCCAGAGCAGTGGTTTTGTAGGACTCTAGTTAGTTTCAAAGCACTTGAATGAAAGCAAACCTTGGGAAGTTTGGAGCCATGAATGCTAACAGGGAGCCCAAGCCTGCTTTCCTGCGGCTGCGAAACCTAATGAACATGTGCTCAGGTGTTGAGTGGGGGTGGTGCATGTCCAGGTGCCTCCAGGGTGCACTAAACACCAGCATACCTGCATTTGCCCTCCACCAGCTTTTGCAGTTTACCTCTCCTTTAACCACAGAATCATAGAATCACAGAATTATAATGGTTGGAAAAGACCTTCAAGGTCATTGAATCCAACTGTAAACCCTTCAATGCCACACACAGAGTGGACTTTTTCAGCCTTTTCTGTCTAATCTCAGAAAAATGTCTTTCTATTTGCATGTAATGATTTAGAGCTTATGTCTAGAAAGCACTAGAAAACAGAGATCCAATTTCCTGGTTCAAATTTCAACTCTAGTTACATTTAATGCTGATATTTCCTTTCTGTCCCCTCACAAACTGTCAGGATCGGATCAAACCTAATCTCTCCAAAGAATAAAGGTGAAATTTGCAGAATAATCAGTACTCATTGCTGCTTTTTTTTCACTCACAGTTTTCTCCCTGATTCCATGAAGGCGTCAGTCTACTGTCTGTTCAGCTATGAGTTAGCTAAGAGACCAGCCACAGTCTTCAATAGCCTATGTGCTCTTATATCAAATATTATTATTATTAAAAAAAAAAGTGGTGCTCTTGAAAGCATAAACTACAGAGGGTGGAAACACAGACTGCAGTGGTAATTGTTGAAGCCTCTATTTTCAAAGCACATGGCCATCCTTAATTTCTTCAATGGTAGTAGTCCATTAGCCTTGTATGGCAATTTCTTTATGGGAAGATTAAATCTCAGCCTTTTAAAAAAAGATGTCAGAAAGGCTCGGAAACAGCAGCTGTGCCACCGAGAGACTTCTGTAGTAAATGAAATGCTGGTAGCAAAGAGCCAAAGTGCAAATGAGCAAGAGGATTATCTCAAGTCAATGGATTTAAAGGCTGGCATCTACAGGAGTATGTCAGGACAGACCTTACTACACAGTAGAATAATTAAGAAGTAAAGCTCCAGGTTTACTTCCCATCTCCTGCCTGTATGAATCCCAAACAGTGAAATGCCTTAGAGACTTGATAATGTTTTATTTAAGCAAAGCTTCTGTGAACAGAAGCAGGATTAGTTTAGATATATATATATATAAATATATATATAATATTTCTGCACGGTGACAAATAGTCTAGTTTATTTCACAAGACACTTAATGTGGCAAAACCTTGAATGAATTACTGGAGACTGTAGCATGTGCAAATCACAGAATCACAGAATGGTTGAGGTTGGAAGGGACCTCCAGAGATCATCTAGTCCACCCCCCGTGCTCCAGTAGGGACACCCAGAGCACGGGGCACAGGGCGGCATCCAGGCGGGTTTGGAAGATCTCCAGAGGAGACTCCACAGCCTCCCTGGGCAGCCTGTGCCAGGGCTCTGTTACCCTCACAGGGAAGAAGTTCTTCCTCACGTGGAGGTGGAACTTCCAGTGTTTCACCTCACACCCATTGCCCCTTGTCCTATATTCTCTTGGCCACCACTGAGAAGAGTTTGGCCCCTTGCTCCCTACATTCTCCCTTATTATACATATTAATCAGATCCCCTCTCAGCCTTCTCCAGGCTAAACAGTCCCAGCTCACTTAGTCTTTCCTTATATGAGAGATGCTGTAGTCCCTCAGTCATTCAAATGTGAGCTGTATTTGTAGTTTAGTGACACTTTGCTCTCACTTTTAGCTGAGATGGCTAATATCCTTTTACAGATGTTTGCTACTGCATCTGCAGTTGCTTCAGGTATTCAGTGGGATAAAACTTATGATAAGAGTCTCTGGTGTCTTGTGTATATCTTAAGCTTGTGTATGTCTAAAGCACGGTGGTTTTTTTCTACCCATTTCTGCAAAGCAAAAGCATTTGCAAAGATTCTTTGTCACTCTAATTAGGAAAAACTGGAAAATTAATTGGATGCATTTTTTAAGGGGAGATTTCCCAGCATCCAGGTGAATGTTGCTGTATGTCTTCAACAAAAATAATTTTATTTATTTATTTATGCTTAGGTGTGCATACTCCATTTTTTGTTTGCTTTTTTTTGGACTTGATGCATTTGTGAAAAAGTTCAACCTATGGAATTTCAGATTTTTTCTCCTCCCCATCCCTCACTTCTTGTCCAAACTCTTTTATAAAAAGTTTTACTTTTTTTTTGCTGAGAATAGACAGCTAAAAAGCCAAGGAAACCGATGTCATGGAGAATTCAGGAAAACTGCTATCCCACCCTTACCTGCTTTGTCCTCAGTATGAACAGAACAAAATGCTTAGAATGTGATTTGTATAATGTAATTTTGTCTGTATCTTAGATCCCTGCAATACGAGCTAGTTGTTTTAAAGTTCCTTTGTAGTCAAGTGACTTTGTAGTCACTGGAGTTCCCATTAATGGAGCCTATTCATCACATCCTAAAGCCTGTGGACATACCAAGGTCTATAGGTGCTTACTGTGCTCCACTGGCAGGGAAGTTCCCTTCCTGGAAGAGATTGGCTCTTAGCTCGGATTTGTAACATTACAATTTAGTAGAATGAATGCCTCTCCTCAAGGGTTGGAGAAGAGGTTCTCATTGCTGTAGGATGCCTAGAGAAGTAGACTTTAACTCAGGAAAGCTTCTGCAGAGGAGAGAGCTTAACTCGTGCTTTTTCCATTCCTGAGTAACTTAATATAGCAGAAGGAGCCTTGCAAAATCTTGTCCTGGTTTTAAACTTTGCTGAATGGCATATTAAAAATAGCACGTTGCAAGCCAGGTTCTTTAAACCTGGTTAAAATTATTATTTTGAAGTAACGAATCTGATCACTGACTTTTTCTTTTTTTTAAAGCAGAATTTTTGGGCTCTATTTCCCCATGTTAGACAAAAGTAAAGGTTAGAACTCTTGACTTTCACTTTCAACATGATGTTTCTTACGCTGTATTTTCAGAAGAATGGTCTCCTAAGTCTTTCTATGTCGTCCACAGATTCTTTGGTGGGATTGTATCATGTCTTATTATGTTGTTTTATCATAACAAGCTGGTTTTCCACTGTGTTTGCTAAAGAAAGCTTTCTATTAGGACAAGGTTTAATATTTCCCTCTAAGAACAATATGGCTGAATGGCTCTCAGGCGAGGCTCTTTTTGACCCTTTGCCTTTATGCCTCTATTCCCAGTTCGCTGAAGATCAGCAGTGATCAAAAAGTGTTTCCATCCAGTGGCAATTTAATGACCGAGCTCATAGCAGGCAGGATATTTTTCATCAAGGTCAGCAAACTTCACAAGGAATGACCTGCTTGGTTAGAAGAGCAGGAAGACATCAGGCAGTTCTGCTGTTAGCAGAGGAGGTTGAGCACAAAAGGTTGGTCAAGAAAATACAGATGTTTGGGCAGTGAATTTGCCTGTTCCTTCTGAAGGCGGTGCTTCGTAGCAAGAATGCAGTCACAAGAATAAATGCTAAGTAAATGCAGAAGAAAAGATCTTGGAAAATCCCATCAATTTACACTTTTTGACACCTTTTAAACTGTAGTGTTAGCAGTTATTCATACTATTACTACTACTAGTCTCTTCACTGATATTTGTATAGCTCCTTCACATATATAGATATATATATGTGTGTGTGTGTGTATTTTCATTTCTCCTAACCAACTGAGTGTTTCTTACCAGGGGCATCCAAATAAGTACAGAGGAAATGGACTGTGAAATCCAGCTTGGAATTACGACGACCCTCGGGCAGTGCAGTGCAGTGTTTTAGTGAAGAGACTGCAAGTTTAAAACCTTATGCAGATGTGTTGTGATGAATGTCTATGCTTGACTTGCTCGGCCTCGCTCTGCAAGGTACAATTATCCTTCACAGTTCTTTTCTTCTCCAGGGTAATGATCAAGATAAAAAATATATATATATCTACATCACACACATATATATACATAGGCATATTTACCAAAAAATTCTTAATGAGATATAAATATTCTGAGCTCAAGATACTATAATGTACTACTTAGCATTTGGCTTATGATTTTACATAATTCATCTAAATATAGTTAATTGCAGAGCAGATTTATTTTTGTTGTATGTGACATTTTCAGATGGTATCTTGATAACTTTGTTTCTTAATGATATCCCGCATATCTATTTTGGTACATCTAGAGAGCTTGAATCAATCTATCTTTTCAGTTCTTACATTTCAGAGTCTGTGGTATCTTTTCCAGTCTCTTCTGTTTGACGATAGCGTATGTGTGTATGCACATTTATATCTCTCTATAAATTCAGTCACTCCATATGTATACATAACATATATAATCATTTTATATTCCTGCATTTTCATATGGATGTATATATGAATAGGTGAGTATTCATTTTGGGGGTCAGTTTTTGGACCTATGGGCTAATATTACAACTTCAGTAGCAGAGAATCTTTTTTCCTTTCCCAACCTCATTCTCAATCTTAAGGCTCTCCATTCAAATCTGAAGCCACTGATGCATATGAGCATGTACTTAAAATATAATTGTGTACCTAAGTCCATCCTTATTCAGCAAATCATTTAAGGCCGTGCTGAAAGTTAACCAATACTTTACAGAACGGAGCCTTTTTGAAGCAAATTATAAAATTTCCAAAGGGCCCTTCAAGTAGAAAGAGACCACTACTTACTAAGAAGAAATGCTTTGATTCAGATGAGGGAGTGAGGGTGCAACACCAGAACTTGTTTTTAATGACAGTAAAAACATGTTGTTATTTATATTTTATTTAATTTTTTTTTGAGTTTGAGTTGAACATTAATTAGAGAATAGTCAAAGAACAGTGTCCTAAAACTGTTGTCACAAAACTGTATCTGAGGGCATACTCAGTTCCTTTTATGAGTAATAGATGCTGCCTGTTCTTTGGGAGAACATCTCTTGAACTGCACTTAATTAGAGGATATATTGTATCAGTCACATGAAAAGATATGTCTAATTATTATCTTTGGATATCACTGTTAAGAATCTTTAAGAGCGTGAGGTATATGTAATTGCACTGTCATTCTCCATCTTCCTTTTTCATCCGGGCTTAACTAACTGATTCCACTAACCAATTTAAAGCAAGTTATGGGATGTGTGGGGGGAAATTAAAAAAAAAAATAAGTTCCTGGTCTTAATGATGTCATTTTCACAGATTTTTCATGAAAATAGGGAGCTAGAGTAGAGAGACCTTGCTAAGGCCCCGCTGGCAGAAATACAGCAGGACACTGGTTTGTTTTTGTCATCAGAACATGGGCAGAGTTCTGGCACTAGAGCTGAATGGAGCCTCCTGCCTCTGAACTTCTCTGTTAAATTCTGCTGTTCAGGAAATGGATTTCTTCATGGCATGCTTCTCTTCCTGCCGCATACCTAGTCAAATGTATTTAAAGGTGGATTCAAAAATGCAGACAATGTTTTGGACCACATCATGCAAAATCCCAAGCCCATCACTCCCACTGACTATTCTGGGCTGAACCATCTCTTGCACTTCTAAATTGCGGGATTATTTTTGCTCCGAGGGGTTTGTCCTTTTATCACAGGTATATATAGTAAGCATGAATTCATTTCCCGTATAACTCCAGACCCTCCTGCCACACAAAAAGCATTAATCATTTTTGAGTGGCTCTAAGTGCACATCTATTAGTCTAAAAATAGATCCTTATTTAAGCTTCATTAAGAAATCCAAGTCAAATGTTCTAATGGAAGAGTACACTATAATAAAATCGTATTAATAGCCTTCCTATGGCATATTTGCTGGTAAAGGTTGAGTTTTCTGTCTCCTTCAGGCAGGTTTTGCTTTGATATGTGAGCACAGAAATAATGACTTTTTTGAACATCTTTACACTGTAAAAAGATAAAGTTGAATCTACTCTGAGGGCAGTAAAAATAAAATGGAAATCCCCCCATTCCAATATCTACACTAGAAAAGGTATCAAAGATAGGTATCAAATACAATGATGAATATAAAGATAACAGACATGAAGTTATCACAAGGGGATTTGTTAGATCAGTTCAACTCTTACTCCTAAGGGCAAGAGCAACTGAGAGCAGAAGTGGGGACCATAGTCTCCCAAGCAGTAAAACTGAAGGGAACGCGTATTAATTTAAGAGGTGTTGGTGTGTGTATGTATGTACATAAATGTGAGGTGCTGGGTTGGTGGTGGGATGCTGGGGTTGGCTCCCATGGTGTTTAAAATCTGTCAAACCATCCCATCCCTTCCCTGATATTTTGATCTGTCTTCTATATACCCTGTATATTTTACTGGGCAAAAGTTACCATGACCTTAGTGGCCAAGTGGAAGCTACTTCACAGGATGACTTTTCAAAGCAACTGGGTTTAGGGAAAGAATTCTGCTTGCCTGCTCCAGCCTGTAAAATTAATTTAGGTCTCTCCTTTTTACTCAGCTGCCAATTCTCATGAAGAGGGTAAGGACTTTGTACTTTTGAGTTTCCTATTCTTCTGTCAGGTCTAATTCAGATTCACCAACAAGTTCAAAAGTAGCTGTCATCTGTGATCAAAGAAGACAGGGCACAATCACAAGTCAGCTGTGGAAACTGAGCTTCACAAAAGAACAGGCTGGCTGAAACAAAAGCTGAGAACTTCACTGTTGTAAACAGAGTATATTTATGAAGGATATGATGCAGTAAGTATGGACAATTATGAAACTTCTAAAGTCACAAAAATTTAAATTGTTCCTTAAAAGAACAGTGTTACCACATATAGGCAAAATGGCTGAAGCTTTGAAGCTGTAAACAATGCCGTACTTTACACTGAATAATAACAAATAGCTGCATCTAAATAATTTCTTTTTTGTGTCAGTAGGATAATCCTCCTCTGTTAAATAGAATAAAAACAATAGCAAATCTCAGATGCAATAATCATTCAGTACTATTTCTGTTTTGGTCTTTTTATTTTTTATTACTTAATGCCACTTTAGATGGGATTATGGCAGAGAAAAAGAAAACATTTTGTTTCATCAAAAATAGAAAAAACACATTTTTTACTTTAACTGGAAATGGTGTCCTTTTGTTTTAAGTGTAGGTGCTTCTTTTATTATAAAATAGTTGTGTATCATCTAGGAGACTTGTCATTTGGCAAGAGGGAGAAATCTGTGTACTTGATATACAACCATCAGCAGGGCAGAAAAGCAAAAATACATGAATACTTTGGTATCGTGTAAATTGTGTGAGGAATTGGTAGCTTAGATGTACCATTAAGCTCTTTTAACGATTCAACAGATGAGCAACCCCATGTCTGCAACCCAGACATGGCAGAACTGGTCTGTTTGTAACAGAGGGGAAAACTAACGTGTGAGTAACAGCAGAGCAGTGCTCACGCGAGCTTGGCATCCTCAGACCCTCAGAGGTTGTCCTGCTCTTGAGGCCACATGTGCCTGTGGTAGAGGCTGCAGGTGTGACCATATCTAGGTTTAATTGATGAGTCTGTTTAGAAGAGAATTTGCAGTTATTTTCTTTCTGGCAAATGCTTCACACTTGTGATGTCATCTTCTGACTTGATCTTGACAAGCTGATCCTGAGTGCCGCCTTTTGGCCCCTTGTTGTCTTCCCACTCCTTGTTCCCGACCATCAACCAACCAATCATTATGCATGCTGATCTAATCCTTGCCCTCCTCATGCCTTTTCTAACCAAAAAAAAAATTTTTGTGATATCCCAATACAAAATCAAGTAATTTCTCTCAGGGGAAAAATAAATAACTCTGCAATTTACTCTTAGGATAGAAAACCCTTTGAAGATTAGAGAGACAAATAATAGTCTGTTTAAATAAACTGTTAAGAGATATCAGAGATTTAAATCTTGATGTCCACAGCTATTAGTGCTATTAATTTTTGTTGTTGTTGTTTGTTTGTTTTTCTCTAGCACCTTTTCAGTGGAGGAGAAAGTGACTTATATTTTTCAAGTTAGCAAGCCAACATTTCATTTTTGTTCTGATGAGGTAATAAAATTATTTTTTATGTTGTATGGTTTTAAAGAATATATTTGAACAATATCGTATCTCCAGATGAAAATATCTGTTGGTAGTTGGTAGATATTATGTGATAAAACAGGAGAAAAGAGAACTGAGAAAGGATTCCTTGCCTGTAAATTTTAATAAAATAAGGCTTACCATGACTGAGTTTTGGGCCATTTGTCATTTCAGTCCCTAGGCTGAAGGGATCTGAATGACAGACATAGGGAGGCAAGAAGTGTCTTATTGCTGTGTATCAGTAGTATGGCAGGCAACTAAAATTATGTCTGGCACTTAGGTTTTATATTAAAAGACTGTTTTATGTGTTAGCAGTCGTGATTGGTAGATCTCTTGTTTGTGGTTCTCTGGAAAGGCTTTTTTTTAAAATTGTGTTGGGCTTTTTTGGGGGAAGAGAGGAAGGAGAGGGGGTAAAACTGGCCTTTCGGCAGACTACAAGCTGGCGGAAAAGGGTCTTCCCTTTGAAATAACCAGGTGCTCTCAAGGAGTCAACTTTGCCACCGTCTTTTAGAGGGGAATAAGAACACTCAGTGCAAAGAGCTGGAGTCCAGATGTCCACGAATAAAACACTGAGCGAAGCAGGGGTGAGACCAGAGAGGTTGAGAATGAAGAACCCCTTGGGTCCCAAGAGGGCTGTGCTGCTGTGGCTGTGATGGAGAGGGCCTGAAAGGAAGGACGTAGCGTTGCGTACACGGTAGGCCAGGTGAGGAGAGCGTCTCACCCCTTTCGATTCATGTGCCGTCCTCTTTAGGCTAATCTACTTTTCCTTGCGTAAAAAATAATGTTCCTGTTCATATGCTAATAACACTTGCCTTGTGAATTTAAAAGCCTTCTGAATTTTCTGGAAGGCTCACTGCAAGGAAAGGGCACAGGCAGCTCCATGCCAAAACTTGCACTGAAGCATTTTCAGTTGTTACTGACTCAGTACTTCACACTAACAGTTATTGGGAGAAAAAACATTACTCCAAGCCAAGTGGATATTAAAAAAAAATGAATACTGTTCTTAAGTAAAGCAAATAAGCATAACTTCCAAATATCTAATTAGTGATATTTAAACCCCGTATTTGTAGCTCTGTATAGCAGCCTCCTAAGTAAAGCTATGCTTATATGCTTGCTAGGCTCAGATTATGACAAAACAGGATTTATTTCTGACTCTGAACCTCTAAACACAGTTGGTTGCACTCCATGTCTAAAGATAGTTTTGACAGTGGGAGGCTGTGGGTCACTTTACAACTTGAAGCAGATAGCCTTTCTTTCAAACCTTCTTGAGACCTTTCTGGGAAGCAGGTGAGTGCAGCACCAGGAAGTCAATTAAATTAGTTGAAGGCTCCCTAAAGTTAGTACCTTCATAAGGAAGCTCTCTTAGTGCAGAGCTCTTTTATTTTTAGGAAAATAGTTCTACCTATTGACATAGCAACAGATACTGTATTTAGCCTAAATATACATATATATATATATGTATATAATCCTTTCAGTAGCAAGGAACAGTCAAGGCACATGGCTGAAACTGTGCTTAGTGAGCAAAATGGCAGTGTGGGTGGTGTACAGGTGGACGACCAGACTCATTTCCTTCGTTCTTGTACTTACAACAATCACAAAATGGGCTGTTTGAAGGGAACATAGATTTCAATCTGTGTGTACAAGGTACCTTATCTTTTTGTCTAAATTCTGTCTGAATTCTTGCAAGGAAAATGTAAAAGGTGCTGTCTTCCTTCATGCAAAGAAATACTTTGCAGGACTATCTTAGCTCCTGAGAAATTCTGAAGGTCTCCTTAGCATTTCTGCACATGTTTCTGGATAAATCATACCGATAGGCTTAGCTGTATAGTAGATGGTATCTGCCTAGTACATCTATCCCCAATTCATCTTCCTTCCTAATGCAGGACAGTTTGAATATGCAGTGCCTGAACTGTGCTTAGCAGTTTTCAAGCATGCCAGCAACAGAAGAACCAATTTCAGATACGGTTTACAAGAGACATGATTTTTTAAAATGACACCTGAGTAGGCAGAGTTTGGGGGATACAGTGTATTTTCTGTGGCAATGCCTTCAACAGGTGTGGAGTTCATGACGCATTCTTGTCCTTCAAAAACAAACTGCAATAGGAATGAATTTTCATGTCACCCTTGATGTTGTACCAGTAAGTATCTCAGATATAGAACAATGGCAATAAAGAGACCTTTGCTATGTTCCCACCATTAACTTTCTTTATAACTCAAGCAAGTTGCTTAAACACTGATTAAATGACCCGGAATGGCACCTATTCCTGAGAGGTATGGAGTGGGTTTTGTTTTGTTTTGTTTTTTGTTTGTTTTGTTTTGTTGTCATCTTTCCTTTGGCCCCTTGCCCTTCATAAGAAAGGATGCCCTAAGTTGAAATGGGCTGAAACATGGGAAGAGTGCAAGTGCTCCAAGTCCTAAATAGCAAAATGGTAGTAACCACTGTTATGTCCCATGTCTCTGGAAGTGCCTAGCAAGTGTGGATGGACTGCTTCACATGTGAAAGAGTAAGGAGATGTGTGAAGAATTTGTTACTGATGGAGAAATTGCTTTTTTTTTTCTGCTCCTGCCTTTCTGTTTGGGTAACTTTGTTTGAGATAACAAATGAAAAACAAAAGCGGGGAAAATTTAGGGCTTTGAAATGATATTTAAAAAATTAGATTTGGAAGTGTGAATCTAATGGATGTTGCAAACATCCATTCTGCAGCTATTCCTAACACTCTCACCCCTTGTGTGTGGAGATTTCCAAGTTAGTAAGACACCTAAAAATGCCAGGTGATTTTTTTGTGTATGTATGTTTTATATGTATCTCGTGAGATTCAGTGTCTAAAACTTATTTATTCTTTTCAACTTCCTCAGAACTTGGATTCCTATTACCTGAGTCATCTGGTGCTTTGTAATAATCTGCCCAACTGTGTGCCGGGGGGTGGGAAGGTGTGAGGAGTGGGAGTTAAATGTCATCTGCGAGTAATACTTGGAGTTTAACATAATCATTATTTGACATAATTAGATTTTCCAGCAACCATGAATTACCTAGCAGCAGGTCATGTTTAATTGAATTCTTTAAAATGAGTATACTTTAGCGTTTTATTGGCTGTCAGCATTTTCACTATGAACCATATTTTGGAAGATGGAGTTTAATTAAACAGTATCTTAACAGTTCTGAATTTTATTGGGTTGAGACTTGGCATATAAGATAGTCAGAAAATAATTCACACATAATTATGGCCCCAAAGGAACTGAAGCTAAGGGACAGGACAGTCACCTAAATTCAGAAAGTACATCTGCTAAGAGGAATATCTTAAGCCCTTAAAGTGAACAAGGGAATTATTTCCAGGCAGCTTGATAAAAGTGCAGCAGGGGGGTGAACAGGATTCTGAAAGCAGAAGCAAGATCAGATTTTTTTTTTTGCAGAGGAGAAGGAGGAGGAAGAGGAATAATGTCTTGTACCTGTACTGTGCCTGAGACCTTGCCTAGAAACAGCAACTCTGTTAAGTACCCTAAAATATGTGCAAGTCAGCACTTTCTGAGCATGTACAATCAAAGTGGAAGATTCATAAAGAAGTCATACAGAACAAATGGCATATAAATTTTGCTGCAAGTTTCCCTTTAGAAATCCGTGGAGTCTCTTAATAATCTCTGCTATGCTGTTGGCTCTTGCTACACGAGAAGAGAAGACTACGATTTTAAGTATTGAAGGTGATATTTAATCCTTAGCAACAGCTATTTGTTCCTGGAAATGGAGCAGATTCTCAGTAAGGTGCAGATGGAAGATGCTAGAATTACTATAAAGGAAGAAGCTGTTTCTGTAGCTGCACCCTATGGCAGGTTAACTGAGTGTCCGAGTCCTATAGGGTGGTTAACTACATGATGCATTTACATTTATCCAAGAGCGGGATTCAGCTGCCAGCCCTCGTAGATGAGGCCTATCATCACTGCCTGGTATCTTCCATATCCACCCTCAGTACCATTTCCAGTCCATAAAATACCCACTGTAGGGATTCTACAGTGGCTGTAAGGGAAGTTCTCACAGCACAGATGTGTCTCTGGTTGCAGATGCAAGTAGATCAGCGCACTTGTAACATAACCCAGAGAGCTAAAGGTGGATTATTTCAAGTGTATAGCAGGAAATCTGGACCTTAAAGGACCTTGAAATAGTTGATATGAATATATCCAAGAAAAAAAAATTGATAGGAAAATATTAACTGAAGTAGTCCTGGACTGAATAGGTGTAGATCTCAAGCTTGTGTTGCTTTTATTTATTTATTTATTTATTTATTTATGCTGCTCAGAGAGTTAGAAGGACAAGAACGGTGGGCCATTTTGACAATAAAATTACTTCTAAGGAGCCTAGAACTCAATCCAAAATATCCCTTGGCAACACTAGATATCTTTCTGACATGGCATATGTTTCACTTGTTGCTTCAACTTTGTTAAAAATATATATATATATATCTTTTGTCCAATTTTTTGTTGCCTGTATATGCAGACCTAGTAATGTGCCTGACTGGGGTGTCCATACTCCACTGGGTGCCTTTTTTGTTCCTCTCCTTCCACCGTCCTTTGTCCTCTTGCTCCCCTCAAGCTCTGGTTTCCTGCTGCACCCGTCACTGTTAGGATGTGGAGCAGCACTAGGTTTTTCTGCCTTGTTTTCTTACTGGATTCAGACCCAACCATGGACACTGCTGTTTTTTCAAGGCTTTGGTATTTACCTTTGGGTTTCCTGGTTACTTTGGTAACCAGGTTAGTTTGGTTACTCTTTGGGTTTCTGGAGGTGCTGATGCATCCCATCGGTGCTGCACACGCAGGATATTGGGAAGCACGAGCAAAAGCAGAAGGCAGGCTGCACTCCAGCAACAGCATTAACCAATGTCCTCTTGTGGCTCTCTGTGCTGTCAGTAATTTGATCGGAGGGCACAAATGCAATCTGAGTAGACTCTAAATTCCTGTTTCCCAGTGATGGGAAAATATGCAGATCTGATACTGCTGGATAGCTGAGAGCTGCTGAAGCTGCCAGGCACAAGGAGGGAAGGTTTGATAGATAGCGAAGTCAAAAGTAAATGACTTCAGAGATACGGAGAACAGAATGGAAAAGAATTTAGTTGTGAAGAAATCTAATAATTTAGCTGTGGTTTTGTGCCATGTTTCGTACCTAATATTGCCCTTTTTTTTTCTCCATCCCCCTCTCCCCTCGCTCTGCCAGTCAACTGTTGTTCATGGCTCACAATGATAAAAGTCCCTCTCCCTCTCCTTATTTATTTATTTATTTATTTGTATATTTTAATGATTAATGAAAGAAACTTCTCAAGTAGGAGCAGGAAAGCCGAGATGAGCTTTAAGAACCAACATCCATTAAGGAGTAGCGCTTGTCATCTTTTCATGAATTCAAAAAAACGCAGAACTGGGTATTGAATAGAGGAAAAATGTATTACATTGTTCAGCTTGGCTTAATATAAATTCCTATAATTTTAATAGGTTGCTTTCAGACTGATGGTTTCTATATCCTAGCGAGCAGATCTTCATGTTATTGTATCAATTTCTTCAGTCATCCACTACCTCTCATTTTAGGATCCTGTCGTATTTTCTTTTATCCTTACTTTATTGTGATCTATATTGTGGGCTATTGAAGGCAAATCTAGAAGTCCAGTCTCCTTCGTGGAGGAGCTCAAGGAGTGTAAAAAAGCCTTTTTTCTCTCTGCTTCCCAGGCAGGATTGCCTAATGCTTCACACTGCAGCACAATTGCAGAGCTGTTGCCAAGCCTTCTGTTTCCCCAGCCCAAACATGCTGCTATTCTACGAAATCAGAAGTGCCTCTGTGCGGAGACATGGGTTACATGTAGGCTACATGTAGCTCTGTTAAAGGAGGATTCAGCCTCCCAGAAGGTGGGAGGTAGAAAGCATCTCGCTTTTTTTTTTTTTTTTTCCCGTGCAACTGCTGTATTTATGATTCAAATACAAATAATGGAGGTAAATGAGCTTGAGGAGCCTTTTTTGGCTCCACGACGGGAGGTGCCTGGGGGGGTGTTGGGATGTCGGACGCTGGGGCACCTGCTGATGCCCCTCCAGTCCTATGGGGCCCGCGAGCCCGTTCGTCAGGGCAGGCACCCAAGGCACTTCCTCATCCACTGCCCCCCAAGGGCTTAGCAAGGCGCTTCAGGGCTAACCGCCACGGAAGACAACCCAAAGGGAGAAAGAACTTCGACGAATTACACATTTCTGTATGTATGGATGGGCCTTTGTCTATTCTGTTGAACTGAAACTTTTTAAGAAGCACTTTCCAAAGGCATTTGTCTGCCTATGCCAGCAGGGTGACTTTATAGGCTGTCCAGGCTACTGTTTAAATAGCTGCCCAATCTCACACTGTCATGTAAGCTATTTCATTCAGAGGAAGTTTGGGGACGGCTTTCTCCACCTTGCTCTTTCTCCATCAGTAGCCCCAAATTTGCTTTACCAAGTCTCCAGCAGCAAACGACTACAGATTGCATTTAGAAATGGAGCAAAGATTTCTAAGTAGTGTGAAACTGTTACTTTATAGAAGGATGTGTTTCTCTGAATTACACACATCATTTGCGCCAAGATCACTTTCTGTGATTGATTATTTGAGATTCCCTGTAACTTCATATTTTCTAAAGTCATTGTTTCCCAAAAATTCCTTGCAGCATCTTGGGCTCCTTCATTTACTTACTGCTCCCATGGCTGCTTGTATGTGATTATCACAGTGTCAAAGGATGGTTGAGGTTGAAAGGGACCTATAGAGATAATCTAGTCCAATCCCCCTGCTCAAGCAGGGACACCCAGAGCAAGGGGCCCGGGGTGGCATGCAGGCAGGTTTGGAAGATCTCCAGGGAAGGAGACTCCACAGCCTCCCTGGGCAGCCTGTGCCAGGGCTCTGTTACAATCATTAATAGCAGTGCTGCATTAGACTTCTTGCAGTGGAGTTGAAAACACGTTG
The DNA here is from genome assembly GCA_032353885.1 of Nothura maculosa. Taxonomy (NCBI): domain Eukaryota; kingdom Metazoa; phylum Chordata; class Aves; order Tinamiformes; family Tinamidae; genus Nothura; species Nothura maculosa. Next base: position 71,487 of record JAUBOD010000272.1, on the reverse strand, counting down.
CTGTTCTGTGAAACCTGCAGTCTTATTCTGTGTGAGGCACAGATACAAAGGGAAAAAGGAAAAGGACTGTGGGGATGTATTTTTGTAGCTCGTCACTGATCACTATGTGCATGGCTCATAAGGCGAAAACACCTTTAAACATCTGAGATTGACAGATTGTGAAAATCATTTCATCTGACCCCCTGTTCAGCACAAAGACATTGGGTTGCACTAATAACTGCATGTTGCATCGTTTAGGGGCACTGACAGGTAGATCTGTGCAGTCTGTTATACATAACGGGGAGAAGTCCTCTCTCCTCTTCCAGAAAATTGCACCTAAAATCATTCCAGCAATCAAAATCTCAAACTAGCTGAGGTAGACTGGGCTTTAATATATTAGAAGCTGAAAAGTAGTTAATGTTACCTGCATTGTACTTGGCTTTTCTATCAACTGAGCTTAGATCCTTCTCTTTGAAATGCTAAAGTATCCATCCTGCACTCATGTGGTGTCTCAGCTGATAATTTTACTGCTAACTTTGTGTCTGAGTTTAAAAGCAAACATCTCCTTATTCACTCCCAAGAAAAACTAAACAGATGATCAGAAAGAAACAGCAGCAATAAGAGAAAATCAAGGTATCTGAGGCCAAAGGAAAAGTCAGCAAAATCAAAAGTACATGAGACGTCTCAGTTGATCTGTTATCATGCTGAAACAAACCATAACAGTTCAGTTCAAACACTCATAGTTGTTAGGGTGGAGGCCTTTGTTAAAAATGTGACATATGATTTCCTAACAATATCTCTGGCATTTCGAAGTAAAGAAAATTTCAGCTGCATAAAGTGTACTGATATCTATCTGATATGTGTTTACTCTTTATGTTAGGGAAAGAGAAAGACAGAAAGAAAAAGACAGAAAAAGACAGAAAGACAGAAAGACAAAGAAAGAAAGAAAGAAAGAAAGAAAGAAAGAAAGAAAGAAAGAAAGAAAGAAAGAAAGAAAGAAAGAAAGA
>JAUBOD010000272.1:46933-57666 GCA_032353885.1 Nothura maculosa | reverse complement strand
ACCCTGCGTGTGCAGGGAGGTTGGACTAGATGACCTCTAAGGTCCCTTCCAACCTTACACATTCTATGATTCTATGAATTAGTTAGAAGGCTAGCAATGATTTTAGTGTGGTTTTCTGAGGAGTTTCTGTTTGCTTGATTTTTATGGTAAGATAAAAGCAAAGTAAATGTAGACTTCAAGAGGCTATCTGATATCAGCCCTTTATGAAATCTCTCATTAAGCGACATTTCATTGACATCTTTCTCAGAAAACACAAAAAAATCAAAGCTGTCAGGAAATATTGGCCAAAGTTAGAGATTTCATGGAGCCAGTGGTCTGCCTTCAGAGAAGCAGATTTAGGTGATTTTATTTATTATGAATAACAACTTTGTATGTGTGTATATATATATATATACACACACACACACACACACACGAAACCTCCAATAAAGTCTAGCTTCTATATATCCAAATGAAAAAGAAAAGAAAAAAAGAGGAAAAGAAAAGACCTAGAGAGAATTCCAGAAGATGTAAATGAAAAATGAAAAGTAGAACTGTATCTGGGCAGTTGTTATTAATTGTTGCAAGAAGTAGGAATATTTAAGTGAAGTGTCAGTACTGAATTACAGCTGAAGATCAAGGCTACCTGGATCCAAAGGCATAGAATTTTATTGCTGTGTCCTTATTTTGAGGACAAGATTTTGGCAGATTTGGGGAGATACTGGATCAAAGGGAGAAGAAAACTATATTTGTAATGGACTTCATTATTGTCATACGTCACATCTATAAATCTGTTGCAAACAAATGTTAATGTTTGAATTGTTAATAATTTGATAAATCGGATAAATGAAATTGCATTTCCCTTGGAAATAACTGGCTGCTGAAGGCCACGTCTTTTCGTATGTGGAGGTTAACTGCCCACTGATATATCTCTTTTTTTTTCTAACGAACTTAGATTTAGTATATTACTTTGACATGATTTACATGTCGACATGCTTAATATAGTAATTCCTCTTTTGGGTATATGTGTTAGTAATTTGGGATGGAACATTAACAACTTCTGAACACAAACTCCACTAGTAACTCCACTGTAGTCAATAGATAACGACCTTTTTCTGCAACTTTCTTGGATTACATGACAGAAGTTCAAAAAATTTCAGGTATAATTGACTTTAATTTTCATTTTGGACCTTGAAACCCAGTACCTCTGTAACACTATTCATGGTTTGGTAGGTTTTTGTTTGTTTGGAAGCACTGCACAGGATTAGTGCTGAGGCCGTTTAGAGTTCACTGGAATTACGATGAAATTTGGCAAAGAGATTGTTATCTTCATCAGTCTAACCAATAGTCTTTGAAACAAAAATGAGCTCAGTGAAGAGATTAAATATATATTTTGTGTCAAAGAAATTAATCAACTTTAATGATCTACATATTCTTAACACACCAAGATGTGTTAATGTCATGATCTCTTAAGATAATTATGTTTAACAGAAATAGGATGATGTAAAATATGTTACTGAAAGCTAATTAGGGAGAAAATATATAACTTGGGAATTCAGGAAATAGAACAATATAAATACAGCAGGCACTCTGCTTTGACACCTTTGGCATCTCTGTCCTATCCCCACATTCAGTCTCCGTTTTAAAAGGATTTTTCTTTCCATAGCAACATTTTCCAAACTTTACTTCAAAATATGAAACCAATATTCAATTTATGAAACCACTCCTATTGATCACACCAGAAGTCTGCCTCCTTCAGCACCCTGGATCCTCTTAGAAAAGACAAAATCATGTCAAGCACCAAGCAGATGTTATCTCACGTGCAACCTCACAGCCTCCAGCATTTATAACTAGAGAGACTTTCTAAGATATAGGTTACTTCAGGTTCCATCCTTGAGGATTTTTTCTAATATAATTTTTAATACATTTCTGTTGTTCAGAGGAACAACACAATGTGACAAGTTTGTTTCATATTTTTTGACTGTTAAGGTCGATAGTTGTCCTTTACAACTTTTATTTTAATACTATATTTAATTAAACATTTTGTATTTGGATTCTGTGTGTCATTCATGACTTCAAGGATATTTATGAATTTTTACTTCTTACATTCTACTACTTTGACCCTTTCTACTGATTCTCCCTGATTTCTACTTCGGCCCTAACAGAACTGGCATCTTTCTTCAGAGCTGAACAGAACCTAGTAATTTTTATATGGAAGCTATTGCTTTTTGCTTTGCTTTTTCCACCTAGTTTCTCTAGATCCAGCTAATTCTAATCCAGCTGTTGGTAAACTGTAATGAAACAATCATGCAAAGGTTATAGAGCTAATGCAGAACATCGAGAAATTAAGAGCATTTCCTTGCTTCCTTCAGGCATTATGTGACACATTATGGGACACACCTGATTGATTGCTGTTTTTTCTGCATGAGAGATACCCACCACTAGTGAAACTTTCATAAAACAGTTATCAGTGAATTTCATATGTGCCTATAGGCAGCTTATTTGCATTCTGTCCATGTGTCTTAAGGGGCTGGTTGCTGTTTGGCATATGCATTTTCACATATCGCTTTCAAACTATCCCTGCTTTACACTACCTCTACAACGAAAAGAAAGAGAATAGAGGAATTCCATGTGGAGCCATAAGTGATATTCTCGAGTGTCTGACTGCTAATGAATATGGTAATTGATGAGTGTACATTGAGCAAAGAACTAGATAAGGGCCTGGATGTGTGAGCTCAGATGGCATGGAGCCCATGCCCTTCAGTGCTCTGGAAAGCAGGGCAGCAGCGGGGAGCACATTGTGGAAAGGAAGCAGACACCTATCCGGGGATTAAGTCTCTTTGGATATGCACACCTGAGAACTGCATGCCAAAAAATAAAGAAATCCATTTTCTGTATTTGTATGTTGCCTGCCGAAAACCTGGGCAATGCCAGAGCATAGCGTGGGGATGGAACTGGCTGTTCCAGCAGCATCGGGATACTGAGTACTGCCTTGAGGAAAAGCAGCTAAGTGCAGTAAGTGCCTTTTTGTAGGAAAAAATGACACTAGAAGAGGAAGCCCTGGATCTGGTTTTGATATGCCAATCAAACTTTCCGGGTTTTTTGTTTGTTTATTTTTGATTGTTAATGCATGCTAGTCAAACAGGAGAAAGAGGAGGGCATAAATAAAAGTGGAGATTGAGGGCTGATTTTGCCCATGATGTTCTGGTTTTGCCCATGATGTTTTCACAGATTTGTCAGACATAGTCTTTCTGGCACATAACAGACTAGTCCCAATGGCTGTTCAAATGTTCCCAGTGTGTGTTCAGTGGCAAAAACAACAACAACAAACACAACAACAAAGTGTTTCAGTAACTCGCTCATGTGCTCATATGAATAGGGGATAGGAATATAAGATTGATAATAACAACTCCCACTGTAAACATTGCTCCTTCAGTGCTTATATTTCTAAGTCTCAGAAGACTTACCTGACCCCTGTAAAGCATAAGAAAACAGCAATAAGGAAATGTAGAGATGTTAATAGAATAGGGGTCTGAAAGTCCACTGGAAAAACAGTGGACTTTCACCAGTTGTGATCGGCATGCCTTTCACTTGAGTTCCCTAGCTGTGGACTTAGAAAAGATTAAATGTACAGTGTCTGAGTATTTTCTTGGATTTATGTGTGTTTACAACAAGTATAATGCTATAAAATTACCAGTATTACAGTATCTGTTAAATGTTAAATGAACCTGTTATGCATCACCTAAATACTGCATAATATGAGTAGTGTGCAAATCTAGAGCTTTTAACAAAGGCTAGTTGGAACATAAGAATCCTGAACCCAGAACACTTTCATCTGAGGTAGTGCTTGTCATCTTATTTAATTACTTTAAAATTATGATCAAATTGTTAGTTATCTTTACTAGTTTTGTTCAACCAATGGAATCTGACAAGGATTCCAAGCAAGTAAAAAATATAGATATATCATTTTTTATTTAACAAAACTATCTCTGATGTATCTAGCTGCCTAACATTTGGGGAATTTTATTGTTTATTCAATAAAATAATAATAGGGGTATAGGGAGCAACTGCATTGTTTAATAAGCGCAATATTAAAGCTTTTCTAATTTCTGGACTTTAGAAATTATAACAAGACAAATATCTTACTTAGTATAATTCTGAGATCATTTAAAATACTTTGAATTTGACTTTTTTTATTTTCTGTTAGGCATTTGAAAGCTAGGTGCCAGGTCTTGGGACATGTACCAGTACCTAGAAAAGCTAAGATGGCATAGGCACAGGCAATCATGATTCAGGTTTTCCTGAATCAAGCTGCTAATTCATGTCTGCTGATGTTTCAGAGTTAATCTCAAGAAACTATGCAAGAGACAATTAAGACATAACCAAGCAAAACTTCTTCCTAACTCTTGACAGTTAGAGGTCAGTCTCCCCTGAAGTTTGGGAATTTATATCTTTCCCTTGGGTGCATTACTTTATACATGGTTGGAGAGTTGGAAATGAAAGTTAAAATTAACTGGATGTGTTACGTGAGATCACTCAGAGTTCTTAATGATGCTGGCACACATCCACAGAATGTACTCGAGGTTGAATGTGAGCACCTATGTTCGAGTTTCAGTCTTTCTTCAATGTTCAGATGCTCCAAAGTTATGTGTTGCAATTCAAGCTAGTAAAATTACCTTAGGACCTACAGATATGTTTTTTCTTGTTCATGGTTTTCATTATTGGGTTGAGGACCTTGCCTGCATACACCCTGTAAGGAGAGAGCAGAGCAAAACGCAGACTCATAACCCTGGCCTCCAGGCAAATAGAAATCAGCTTCTTCAGGGCCTGGTTTGGCAGAATCACAAATTCCCTCTCTTTCCTGTAAGGAAGAGGAATCCAAGAGAGCTAGTTGATGGTCTAAGATCATTTTCTCCAAGCTTGAGAAGGAGTCATCCTGACAAGCGGGAAGTCAAGCAAGGAGGCCTGAGTGGGTGAGCAAGGAGATCTTGCCTCAACACAAGATGCAGGGATGAGCTTAGGAGGACAAAAGCAAGGATGAGCTTAGGAGAGCAAAAGTCTACCTGGCTTTGAAACTAGCAGTAGACATTGAGAGCAACAAGAAAGGCTGCCAGAAAAACATAAACAACAAAAGGAAGAGTAGGGAAAATGTGGGCCTACTCCTAAAAAAGGTAGTGTATGTGATGACAAAGGATACAGAAAAGGCAGAGATACTAAAAGTCTTTTTGCCTCAGTCTTTTTGGGTAATAAAAGAATCCTGTGTGGAGTCCAGTGGGGGAAGTTTGGAGCCACTAATAATTATCCTTGGTGCAGGAAGTTTGAGGTAGAGGACACCTAAGCAAACTTGACATCCACAAGTCCATGGGCTTGACTGGATGCATGTAAATGCAGTGGTTGGTGACAATGGAAGACCACTGTGGGTTATCTGTGAAAGGTCATGGTGTTCAGGAGAGGGTCCTGAGAACTAGAAGAAAGCAAATTTCATCCCTGTTGTCTTCGAAAAGGTGAATTAAAAGCCTGTCAGATTCACCTCAATCCCCAGGCAAATGATGGAGCAACTACTTGGATGCTGTTTCTAGACAATTTAAAGGACAGGAAGGTTACTGGCAGTAGTTCACATGGATTTTTGAAGAGCAAGATATACTCAACCAATCTGATAGACTTCTATGATAAATAATGAGGAGGGAGCATCAGACATTGCTGTCTTTCTTGATTTAAGAAAGGCTTTTGATGCTATCTCTTCTACTCAGCCCTGGTGACGTCATGTCTGGAAAACTGTGACCGCTTGTGGGCTATGTAGTGCAAGACAGGGATGGTCATACCGGAACAAATCCAGCTGAGGATCACAGAGCTGGTTGTAGGACTGGAATGCATGTCAGTTGAACCAGTCTGAGATAGCTGGGAATGTTGAAAATGAAGGCAAGCAAGTGCAGGGAGCATCTTATTAATATGTAAGTATTTGGAGGAAGTTAGGGCAATGGAGTCCGACTCTTCTCAATAGAGCTCAAGAGGCAACCAGCACAAACTGAAACACAGGAAATTCTTTCTGGACATAAAATCACAGTTTCTCACAGTATGAGGGCCATATCGGAGCAGATTGGCCAGGGAGGTTGTGGAGTTTCTATCCTTGGAGGTGTTCAAAAAACAACTGGACATGGCGCCAGGCAACCAGCTGCAGCCCTGCTTAAGCGGTGGGATTAGGCCAGATCATCTCCAGAGGACCCTTCCAACCTCAGCTTTAATTCTGTGAAATCTCACAGGTCACTGATTTGTCTCTAAAATGCTTGTGGTTCAAGCTACATAAAAGCACAGCTCATCATAATAATTTTTAAATATATCTCTACATATGCCTAGTCCTCACATTGAAAGCAATGATATGTTTGCAGGCATTGCAAATGAGTGATTAGTATTATTATTGGCCCATTTGGAGTCACAATAAAGAAGTATGGAAAATCTATTATTCAGTGAATTGTCCCCTACAGAATAGCTAGCTGCTTGTTGTGTTTGAATAAGAAAGATTTGAAATCAAGTACTCTGCTGTTTTGAATGGGCACCATTCCCTTTCACTTCAGGAGAGCTGTGCAGCTTTGGCTTAGATTGAGCATAAGCCCACACTTTCACAAACACTGAAAGGTATATTTCATAATTTACAGCACTGCTGCAAAAGTTATTTACCTTCTTATTTTACTCTTCAATAAAGTATTAGTGTAGTTGTTAAGAAATTTAGAAAAAAAAACGACTACAACATACTTAAACGATGTTGTTCCTCCAGATAGTATAGTGATTGCATATTACAAATTCTTACACTACTAAAATACGAATAATACAAGCCCTCAAGTTTCATTCTCTTTCTGTTCATTAAAGCAAGTGTTCCATAGAAATCCAATAGTTCTTTCACCTGTGGAATAGTAGGGAAGTGATGGTTCTGCTGGCAAGATTAATTGTAGTTTATAGTAGTCTCCTCCAAAGGGATTCCATTTCTTAAGTAATGTATTACTTGCAGATCTACACATAAGCACATTTTTCTCCTGCTGCCTTGGGGAGCAGGATGGATTGTTTCTGCTTTACTTTTATCTTGGTCTCATAGTAAGTCTACCTGTAGTAAGATTATTTAAATTCCCTCCAGGAGTGAGTTTTGGATGTGGGAAGTATCAAAGCATGTAAAGAAAAAGCATGGAGGGGATAGACAAACTAATGAAGTGGGAATGTGGTGCAGGGAAAAAGAAAAAAAAGACATCCATGTTGCAGTTATTAGGAAAAAGCTTGTGTTGTGCTCAAGTAATAGTGATTATTAAGCTGTATGTGGCTTTGAAACATATGAAAGTCTTGTATTTTATAAAATAAATGTACAATTTCTATAATCAGATAGAATAGAATTAATCAGATAGAATTTCCTATGTCCTACATAGGTCATAATTCTTTCATTAATTTTTTGGACTTTTTTTTTTCTTGGTGCATGTGCAATACGAAAAAAGAAACAACAATGATATTTTTGCAGACCTATACAAGTGTAATCCTGCTAACAGTTTGCCACAAAGATCTGCATCCTTCGCCAGCCTGCTACCGAGTTCTTTCATTGAGCTTTTCCCTGCCCTCAAATGCTGTCTGGACCACAGGGCAGGTGAGCAGCACCGGGAAGGAGAGCAGGGAATAGGGTGAACAGGCCTGGCTGGAGTGGCCTGACAGAGGGCTGATTTGTCCATGCACGTAAGAGGAGCTTTCCGCCATCCCAGGCCGAGGCCTAGTGCGGCCGCTTGCCGAAGCCTGTCCCACTCCGAGGCTCAAGGCCGCCTCATTCCAAGGCTGAAGACCGGCCCACTCCGAGACTCAAGGCCACCTCTCTCCAAGTCTCAAGGCCCCCCCATTCCAAGGCTCAAGGCCTCTTCACTCCAAGGCTCACTCCAAGCCTCAAGTGAAGAGGTCAACCAGTCAAGGCAGGAAAAGTGAAAGCCCATAAGAGGTTGATGGTCTGAGAGGTGGATGGCACTCTGTACTCTGTGCTCTGGGTGTCCCTGCTGGAGCAGGTTCTTGGACTAGGTGATCTCTAGAGGTCCCTTCCAATCCCACCCATTCTGTGATTCTGTGTCTCTGCAAAGCTAGACCCTGACGTTAGGTTTGCTGCCATGGGGATAGGTTGGGCTCAAGGATTCAAGGGGCAGGTGGAAAAAATGCTGACAGAAATGCATGAAATGTTAAAAGGAAAAACGGGGAGTTGGAGGTCATATATTGCTAGAATATGAGTATTTTTTCCCAAAGATGATTGCAGTTTATAATATGCAAAAAGAATAGCATTTTTGCTCCTTCATTAAGATGAAAAATTGCACCTAAAACCTTAAGAGATATTCAGTTAAGGGATAAATGAAAGTAAATGCTTTAGACATGCAAATTATCCTGTGCAAATAAACTGTGTCATAATAGCTGTAAAATGAAAATAAGCACTAATTAAGCACTAATTAATGTAGATCATTTGTTTGTTTTCTTCGTAATTTAATTCTTTTAAATATTATCGTTACATTTTAGATTTTAAAAAGTTATATACAGTGGACTCTTTTGCAAGTATTCCATCTGAAGACCCACACTCATCAATCCCTTGCAAATAAACCTGTCTCTGATTTTATAAACCAAAGAGGTTCAGAGACTTGAGGTGTTCACCACAATAAAGCTTTCCATTTTTTACAAACTTATCATGACGAAATTACTTTTGAGGTCCTCTCCCTTATCATTCATCTTTGTTATTTGCTTTTAGGAAAGATAATGCAAATATAAATAATTTATTTATTATCTTTCTTCTTGCTATATTTTTTGCTAAACATAATGAATAACATATTAGTGCCCTTTCAAATCTGATCTGAATAGGATGCTGACAATTCTATTCAACTAAACCATGAATTTAAAAAGAAAAATGAAGATGGTTTAATGGAGGAAGAATGCTAACTTAGTGTTTTGATCATCAGGGTGGGATGCATTTGAGATAGTTCACTTTCTTTATGTGTAAAGCCTTGACAATAACAGAAAGGCTTCCTACATCAAAGTGTTTTGCAAAACCAGGAAACTCTCATGTTTAAATAAGATGGTAGTGTTACTGAATCCTAAAAGAATCCTGCTGCTAAACTATTATTCATTATGTTTATTATTTTTACATGTTTCTGATCTGCATTATCTAAAACCCACTGTCAATTGCACAGAGTATGTGATTTCAAAGAGTACCTTGATCCTGATATGCAAGAAAATTATGGGTGACAATTGCCTTGAATTGTAAAAAGCAACTTTCTCTGAAATTTTCTTAAGAAACAAAGTGTATGCAAAACTAATTCTTTAATAAAGAATGTTATCATAAAAATCTTGCCATGTATGTGAAGAGGCATTCCAGAGGAAAAAACTACCAGAGAATTTGAAAGGAGCTTCCAGTCTGAAGGAACATTTTGTTGTTGTTGTTCAAACTTTTTTTTGTGTGTGTTTATATCTGTGCAGAGCTACTAGGAGCTGTGGTGGCAATCTGTTATCCCTCAGGGCTCAGTAAGTCTGAATTATGTGGTCCATGAAATATAGCTGCTTCAGTGCAGATTAAAAAATTAAAGTCTATGTTTGTAAATATACCTAGGGAACATGTTGCCTGAATAACTTATATGTTCTCTAGCTCTTGAAACTGCAGATCTGGCATGCTATTAAGGAATTAGTTGCTATATGCATATATATATATAAATAGTAACACTATTGGGATAATGTTGTGGTGCAGGGCACCAAGCCTTGGAAGCACAAGCACCAAGAAGAGTCATTGGGCTCTAGATTCTTTTTTTTTTTCCCCCAGTATCAGTCAAACAAAGGAATTACCTCTGCCAACAAAATGTTTTTCTTTACAATGCTGTTTGTAGGGAGGGTTGTGGGAGGACATCAAATCAGACAGAGCTTTAAACAAAATTTGCCTAGAATTTTTGGTGGAATCATCTCCCCAAGAAAGGGTTTAGAGTTTAAGACTAAGATTGTTAACTTTAAAAACAACAAACTCAAAATCATTACGTCAGACAAAATGAGAATGTTTATATGTGACGCTCTTCCCTACTAGATTTCTGGGGATTTTTTTTTTTAGTAGGAAGGGGAATACAGAGCTTGCGAGAGAAACACACATTCCTTTAGAAGAGAAACAGAGCTACCCTTCTGCTCCTAATACTCAGTCATATATAGCTGGCTGTTCTAAGAGCTTGGAAACACACAAATGGTGTATAAAGTGAGAACACTCAGCCCTCTGCTGTTTTAAATTTAGTAGCCTTTTCATAGATTGTGGTCCAAAAGAAGCAGTTTATCCTTAGTTCCACTATGCACAGTTTAATCTTTCTTAATGGGTTGCTGCATGTAAATTTGGAAAGGACCATCTCAGCAAGGGCACCAGGCGCCTAGTGTGAGGCTTCCTGCACAGCCCCAAAACATGCGAGCTGGTTTTCCTTTTAGACAGGCAATGGCATTTTCCTATAAAAAATACCTTGATTATGTAGACTGCTGATTAGTTTCTCAATTAGTTCAGAAAGAGAACATTCAGAAGAACAGTCATTAAATTTTCCAATGTATTTTGAGTGCTTTATGCTGTAATGCCCACCACCTGTAAAGGGTATATCATACAAATGCAGAAAGAATCAAAATAATGAAAGAAGCAAGATAAGTAGCAGAGAATTTGAAACTGAACCTTCCTTCCTTCCTTCCTTCCTTCCTCCCTTCCTCCCTTCCTCCCTTCCTCCCTTCCTCCCTTCCTCCCTTCCTCC
>JAUBOD010000272.1:30943-46833 GCA_032353885.1 Nothura maculosa | reverse complement strand
AGAAAAGAAAAGAAAAGAAAAGAAAAGAAAAGAAAAGAAAAGAAAAGAAAAGAAAAGAAAAGAAAAGAAAAAAAGAAACAGTAAGAGAAGAGTTTGCATGTGACGTACATGGTTTGCTTGTTAAGGACATGGTGACACTCACAATAAAAAGGACAGTGATGGGGTGAATGGGAGAATCTAGGATATCATGGCACAACTGAGCACAGGTTTAGGAATGGAGATAGGTATAGTTAAAGAATTTCTGGTGTAATGTGCCTAGAAGGTAGAAAGAGTTACAAAATTGCTATGTAAATTCCCTACACTCACACCTTTTGGGGCTCCTTAAATGATTTTTTTTGTTATTATTTTTCTTGTAAGGGGGAAAAATACTTAAATCCATACTCACAGTATATTTCTGAAGACAAACTCTGACACTGACTACTGTATTTCTTGTTAAAGATATTGTTCTGGAGAGCCCTTCCAAGCAAGTGGCCCATCTACTATTTCACCTTGTACACTTGGCTGAAGAGGAATTTCTTCAGGATGTTATTTCTACAGGATTTACTGAGGTATCTGTTTTCTACAACTTTCAAAAATGCACAGGGAGAGCTTGGGGAGAGGAAGAAGCTTATTTATTTGTGGTGTGAAATACGGGAAGAGGGAGATGCTGTCATTTCTGTCCTGGCTATGGCTGATACATCCAAAGCTGTAATTTCTATTTCATGTTAACCTCCCTGCCTTTCCCTGACCCCCATAGGAATTAATTTCTGTGAAATGCTAGTCTTATTTTTTTTTAATCTTTACTCCTAGAGAAAAAGAAATACATGATCTTTCTACTATAAACCCGCTTTCCCTAAGGTGAGGAACACTTGAGAAAGTTTTTGAAGTCATAAACTATGCATTTCTATAGTGGCTAAAGAGTAAGGCAGAAGATAGGGAAATTGTTTGTTAATACATGCTTTGAACTAACAAAATAGAGGGTAAAAGATGTATTTGTTTTATTTGTGAGGGAACTTGGATGACAATTTGATTTCAGTTCTGCCAAAGCAAGCCGCCTTTTCCTGACAACGCTGTCGACACTGAACCCTGACTTTTTGTGACAGGAGAGCAGTTCTGTTTGAGGGCTGTTTTGCCTTCAGAAAAGTCCCCTCTCCTGTCAACCACCGTGGCCTAGGTGAGCGCCACTCTCATGTGTTCCCACCTGCCAGACTGCTTGGTGTTTCCTCAAACAAACGGCAGTGGCAAATGTCCTTTCATAGAATCCTGTGATTCTATGTGCTGGTGAAAATTGCACCTTGAAGCTGACAGCCAGGTGTGGGAATAAAGAAATGAACACTGATTACACCTGGCCAGTGCTTCAGGTGCTACTGAGGCTCTCTGAAACCCGCCTCTCATTTCCTCTTAGTAGTAAAGATTGATCAAGACTCGGCAGCTCTGTACCTTATATGTGCCTGTGCACATAGAAATTTACCTGAGTGATTTCTGGGCACATAGAAATTACCCAGGCAATTTCTGTCATAGTGCTGTAAATGTAAATCCCTAATCTTGTTTGACTTAAGATCAGGTGTCTTTTTAAGGCACAACTTTAAATTCCACCTTGCTGTGCCTCCACTTAAGCTCAGTTCACACTCTGGTTACTAGGTTTGCTATTGCCCATTTTATTGCATCAGTCATTCTCTTTCATGCCCATACAGAAATCGGCTATAGGCTAATAACATGGGTGGCTGTAGGAGGGGGACAGAGTGGTGCTCATGCACATATATTAAAAACTCAGTTGGAAAATATCCCCACGAAATACCACTTTTTTTCAAAGTTTAAGACAGAAATCTGACACAAAAGCTTTGAAGTCAAAGCTTCAAAGCACTCCAGGGCATACAAACAGGAGCATTTCTGTGCCTTTTTTTTTGTGTGCTACAGCTTCAGTGCTTGCAATGCAGTGCTGCTCTTTTCTCTGTCTCAGGATGTTAATGGAAGCCCTGCAGAAAGGGAACATCACTTGTTCTTGAATAAGGCTCATAAAGGTTAAGCTTCATATTGCTGCAGAGCCCAATCTTTCGAGAAACTTGTCCGCACACTGTCAGACTCCCTCTCCCTCCAGGATACAAGGGAATTTTGCATGTCAGTGGCCTAAATATATGACATTGCACAAGGCTTTGGCAAGCTAATTGCTTATTACAAAGGAATTTAAAATGAGTGTTTAATGAGTGAACTGGCTGCTTAGATATCAACTTATAGCATTGGAAATCAAGGTTACAGTGCTTGGGTCATGCAAGATTAGGAACTATAAAAGTGACCCTCTATCTTAGAGAAATAATCATTTTAACTTTAAATGCTTTTAATTGAATTGTGGGTTATGGACTGAACAAAATGAAGAGCTTCTGCTTCAGACCTGTAGTTTCAACTACCTTGGTTCTACAATAGTGACTCATAGCTATTTTAGAGGAAGATGGAGAAGTAAATTAGGATAGTAGGAACATATAATCCTGAGCAGCCTGGTCTGTGGTCCTGTGATCCTGCTTGGAGCAGGAACTTGGACTGCAGACATCTGAGTTAATCCTGTAACGCTGTAATTTAAAGTGCACAATCAGCAATCACAGTGAAAGTTGAAGCCTTGGAGTGATACTGTTTCAAAATATACTTTTGTTTTTAATCTGAAAAGGTCATTTTTATGCCTAAAGACGTTTTTCACTCATGTTAGTGTATTTAACTACCTTCTTCTGACTTGGTAGTAAAGCAAGAAATAGGAAGAGCATCCATCGTTGCAAAAAAGATTCTTCCCCTGTACCTGTTACATCACTAAGCTCACAATTAATCCCCCAAATCCATCTTTAAAGGGTATATTAAAAATTAAGCTATATAGAAACTTGTATTTTCTGGGAAGTTGCTACTTCAAGTGATGTTAATTTAGTTTTCCTGGTTTATGTTAGACCAAGGTTAAAAATAAAACAAACAAAAAAACGTATTTGAGGACGTTCTTGCCATGCTGTACTTGCTCTGTCAATGATGAGGGAAAATAAATAGATATTAAGTTAGTCACATCTAGGATTACTTTGCGCTTTACATAGGCCCCAAATTAGTCCTTGAACTGAGTAAACATAGCAAGTAAAGGAAATAATGAAATGGAAATCCTGCACTTCATTGTTGCTTCCAGTCCTTAATCTCCACAAATAGACAAAATGGGCTTTTAATTTGATTCAAATGTTGAGCTATTTAGACAATTAATATTTAACTTAAGAAGCAGAAACAGAAATATGAGTATAATTAAACGTATGTATTTTCTTTCAAGTTGCTTCTTAAAAATTTTGAAGTGTGTGTGTGTTGTGTTGGGGGGAATATCAGTCATCTCAGAGCTTTTTTAAAATCTATCCACAGTACAGTAGTGGACACAGTAGTATTCTGCCAGAAAATTAACAAGATGTGACTGTACTCAACCAGAAGATGCAGCCACAGCACAGATAGAGCAACCAGAGCTAATTTTGAGCTAGATAAAATGAGTAAGGGTTAAGAAGGCAGAGTGATTGGCAGAGCTATGGCACTTCCTATCACAGGTCAGTTTGCCACAGAGATTTCAGCATAAAGACTGGAGTGAGAAGGGAAAGGCGGGGATTTAGAGACAAAACACAGTTTTGCATCACCTCATCTTGTTCTCGTCTATGTATGACAGAACTGTTCCACTTTAGCAGATTAATGACACCGTACTAGAGGCCTTAAGGATTTTTAAATACCCTTTAATGAAATCAAGAGGGCTTTCAAAGCTACATCTTGCATTTTGTGACTCTGCAATCTCCCTGATATCTTCAAATTAAGTGTAATAGTGAAGCATCTCTGTAAAAGAAATTTTATATATAAAATTAAAATATGCATATGATATATATAAAATGCATACATAATGTATAATATATAAAATATACATAATATAATAATATAATACATTATTTTTATATATAATGTAATATATATAAAATCTCTTTGATTTTGATTTCACTGATATTTGAAATGTGGAGTAATTAATTTATAATAATATCTTAAAGATTTATGAGTTTTGGATTCTATGGTCATATTTTAGATATGATGTAGCTAGAGAGACCTCTGTTAAATTCTGTTTTTCAAGAATGGTATCAGGCATATTCAACAAGAAAGAAAAGAGATTTCCTTCCTCTTCTTCAACATAAAAAAGTCTTAAAATGACTAAATAGCTTCCTTCCTCTCCAAGTTACACAAATCCAGTAGATCTTGCAGAGCTGACTAAATTCCATCTGGACTTGAATTTCAGAACAGGCGTCTTTTACTATAATATGCAAAACAGTTATTTCTCTAAAGGAAAGTAAACTTTTGACATTATTACAATAACAGATTTCAGTTTTGTTCACTACCTCTTTCTGGATTTTAAGCCTGTATTAAAAAAATAAAAAATTCTCAAGAATGCACTTAAACTATAAAGAAAAAAAGAAAACAAACACAAAGTATAGCCAAAATACATACAGACATACGTAACATATATATGTATAACATTATATATAAACATATATGCACTTCTCAGGAATTATTTCATTTTTCCTAGTACTGTCCCACCCTATCCCACTGAATCAAAAAAAAAAAGCATGAATGAGCTGACAAACTATGTTGTTTTGTCACAACCACAAAATCTAGTGGATTAATGATGTTGGTATCATTGCTGTCACCAGCTCTACTGATTGTAAGTAGAGCTACATTAACTGAGAGGGCAGGTAGATTTATTAGTTTAGTTATCCTGTCTCTAACTTAAGGAAAAGGAGGAGTAAATATTTTTTTTGAATAGAGTGGAAAACCTGTCAGAGTTAAGAAGGAGCATAAAAGCGTGTGCTTCAGGAAACATCACAAGTAAGTAAATCTGAGAGCACTACTGAGAGAAAATTAGACTTTACAGTGAGAAGAAATAACTGACAGTTAAAAGCATCAACTATTAGTCGTAGCAACAAAAGAACCATTATGTGCTCAGCAGGTGAAGAAGGACCATGGCAAAGTGAGGAAACTTCTTCTTTCTGCTCTTCAAGCAAAAACTAGTCAGTGTTGCTGTCTCTTGTGATGTCTTCCTTTCTAGCTGCTTTTACATAACTTCAGACAGTCGCTTGTTGCATATCTTCCAAGTAGCAGAATACTTGATCATGGTCGGTGAATGTTTGAAATAGGAAAGTTTAGTCTTTTTGTTTGAAAAAAATAGAAAAGGTTAAGCATCCTCTGATAGAACATGGCTACTTCCCTAAAAGGCCTTGGAATGTTTGAATGGGAGGAGGGACAACAAACCTATAGAACTTCTATTATACTGTATAGGAGGACAGCAGAATGATTAATTAACGCAAGATGTTAAATGATTTATAGATTTTAAAATGCATGGAAGCTTATTAAGGACTACATTATAGCAACATTAACATCAATGGAAGTCATCTCGTGGACTTAGTAATTGTCCACCACTTTTTGTGTAATCCTACCCACTCCATTATTATTAATTTGCGTGTAGGACAAAAAGTAGCACCCAGTTTTGCCAACTTCATCTCTCATGAGGTGTTCATGTTTGCCACACTGCACAGTGGTGCTTTGCCATTCCTCTGAGCAACTTACTGTTCAGCCAGAAAATCTATCAGAAAGTCAGCCAGAAACTTTCCCACCATTTCTCAAGAGTTTCCTTGGAAAAGAAGAGAAGAAATAAGTGAGGTGGGGAGTGGAAGCAGGACTTATCATCATTACACATCGTTATATACCTTATATATCATTATATCATCATTATTCACAGAGACTCATGCAAAAGCATGATAGAAATATCACTTAGTGAATGACCTTGTAGAATGGCACTAATTGACTGGAGTGTGAATACAGAGTCTGACATTCCAACGACTGAACCTCGATCTGAATCTCACCTGAAATTCAGCCCGATGAGGCAGCTTGGCCAAGCTGGTTATCAAAAAGAGGCCAGTACCCTCAGAGTCCATGTGTCCCATACCATAATTGAGTCACTTTGGA
Source organism: Nothura maculosa (assembly GCA_032353885.1). Lineage (NCBI taxonomy): Eukaryota > Metazoa > Chordata > Aves > Tinamiformes > Tinamidae > Nothura > Nothura maculosa. The sequence continues at coordinate 40,857 of JAUBOD010000272.1, read as the reverse complement.
AGGTCCTTCATACTTTACCATCTCCTTCCACCTCCTACAGACAGACCATCACAGATCATATACTTAGATAAAGTATCTAGCTTGACTTAAGTATCTCTGGATAAGATTACACTGTTTATGTATTTAGAATAAAATATTTCTAAAGTGTTTTCACAGAATACTGGCCCAAACTGGACAACCAGGTACTTTTACAGATGAGTTTCTTAAACTATTTCTACCTGCATTGCTCTCTATAAATGTAAATAGTGGTACAGACTTTCTTCTACAATTTAAATTGTCAAAGATTGTAGGATGTTTGCCCTAAAACCTTCCTTTACAGCGTTTAGACAAATTGTCTTATCAGATGGGGTCTCTAGGGCCTAGGAAATTTAGCAAGTACAAATAATAACAAAGTGCAGTTTGCGTGTGGCACATAAAGAAAGTCCTCAGGCAGGTGATATTGACTGTAGTCTTTGCAGTGGCTCCAAAGTGTCAGTCAGATGATGTCACGTGTAGGAAGTCTCAGCTAGTCCTGTATATTCAGAAGATACTGAGGTCCAATAACTCATCTGTTTGGAAATAATGGGGCATAAGCATACAAGTCCGAGGTATTTGATCAATTTGATTTTCTGCTTTGCTTCAGGTGTCTTATGTGGCCTAGGGCATTAGTCTGCTAATGTGAAGTCTATGCAAAGGATTTTGGCACAGTTAGATGTCAGAATGTCTCTTTTTGAACCTGTTTCTTCTGCATGCTCAGCCCCTGATTAGCTTTGGAGGAACTAAGCCACCCAAAATGCCCAACATCCATCAGTAAGATGTGCAAGATGGGCAGACAGAGAGCAACTTCTTGGCTTTGAGGACTACTGGGTATTGAGAGAGAGCAGTAAGAAGAATAATCATTTAAACTAGAGAATTATAATTACGCTGGTCAAAAGAAAGAATATATCAACAGAATCCTGGGATAAAAAAAAATGCTAAGAAATTATACAGAGGTGGAAAAGTGTGCAAGAAAGGGCAAAACCTGGTATAGAGCATAAAATCAGAGAGTAAATTGTTAGAAAGAGAAGGAAGTATCAGAGGGAATAATTTTCTGTCATATGCAAATCTTCTCCAGCAAAATGCAAATTAGAAGGGACATGACAGTGGAATCACCTTGAAGAAATGCAAAAAGCAAATCAAGCAGAGGAACAATAAATACATAAAGTAGCTTGCTGTCAAAAAACAACCCTCCCATTTTCCACCTTTAACTTACCAAATATTCATGCCTGGAGCCTTCTATTAATTTTTCTTCCTCGGAGGCTAAATTTTATCACAATGAAATATCAGTCTTGAAATCTAAGGAGGTTTATTTGGAGAAGGTGAGTGCAGCTTGTTACTTTAGCAGAATCCAGGCTATGTGATGCTTATTTAACTGGTCATTGCCAGCATTGAAGTTTATGCGTCTAAAGGCAGTGATCCTTTCCTCTGGGCTAGGCTGGGAGTGAATAATTTCTTTTATCAAAACCCTGTTTCTGCGTTGGGTCTTTCTGGTTTAGAAAGAAATAAGCTTGCTGAGTGTTTCTCATAACTTTTATCCGGGCACTTCACAATGGAGGTGTAGGAAGTTCCTTTCATTCATTTTCCATAGGAATAAGGTGAGGAGAGCCTGGGAGACCTGGTTTTTGCAGCTCTTGGGAGGGAGGGAGCTGCAGGCACTGCAGCAGCCCTGAACCCCGTGGCGGGAGATGCCCTGGCCTGCAGACTGTGAGCTGTGAGAGGCTCGGTAGGTTATGGTGAATTTCTGCTAACTGAACTGTTCCTGTAACAGTGTTCTTCTCCAGAGTTAACTGAATTGGGCGTTTGTTGTAATTATCCTATGTAAATGCCTGTCCTTGTATTTCCTTTGAATCCGGGTTGTTCTGATTTTTTTTTTTCCTCTAGAGGGGGATTGAGACAGCAGGATAGGGAGGGGGACAATTCACAGACAGTTGCTCTTTTCAACAGATCCTGTTCTTTTTTTTTTTTTCTATATTATTTTTTCCAGAATAATTGCCTTTCATCAAATTTCACAACTGTTCTTCAGTTCACACCAGTACTGTCAGAAAATTTCCTGATACATTCTCTAAGTTTTCGGATAAATTGTTTGTCCAAGTTTCTTTTCTGCTTCTCACTTCTGCATACACATCTAAGTAATTCCTACAAGTTTTAGATATAAATATCCTTCACATATAGCAGATTATACACTGTCTTTCTAGACATCTCTTAATAGAGCCAAAAATATGTATTTTACTCTTTCAAGCTTCATTATATAGCCAGAAATCTCACTTTTATAGTAGTTCTCTTCATGGTGCAAATGAATAACTTTGTAAGCATTAAATACCAGTGAACAGGAAATAGTAGATGGGACCTCAGCAAATCCTTCACTACCATCAGGTATTGTCTCTTGTTGTAATTTGGCTACTTCTTGGTTCCCCTTCAACAGTGCAAACTTGGTGAGTTCTTTGCTCTCCCCTTATAATACTGTGACCCTTTTTTGCAGGTTTCTCTTTCTCTGTCTGTTTTATTCACATGTTAGTGTTAAGCTCTATGGAATTTAGGGGTAGACTTGCTACCAAATGGGGAGATCCTTTGCAATGAGACTATAGCCAACTTGGGAAGCAGTTTAAAGATCAAGCTTTCCTGAATTGCAAATAAAGATCTAAATGAAAAGTCTGAATCTTGGGAATGCCTAGTAGTTGGACAATTAAGTTGGTTTATAAAAACTGACTGCAGTTTGCCTTTAGTCTGTAGTGCACAAAGTGCCATTAATATCAGCATTTGATAAGCCCAGGAGGTTTGAACAGCCTTAGGATACCTGAAACAGAACTGTTGCTACTAAACAGAAATCAACTGAACATTTTGTAGAGCAGGTACTGAACTGTTTTCACTACTCAGACAATCTAAGTGTTTTCAAGCAGATTTGGAATAACAGTATAGTTGCATATGTTTGGAATATGTCTCTCATCAAGGCTTTAGCAGACACATATTGCAAAAATATGGCAATTATAAAATTCTTGTTCTTATTCTTCAGATAATTAAAGAGCATGATTCTCATAAAAAGAGTTCATTGTGAGGACAACCATAGAACACTCTCAGGATATTTCTCAAGCCATAACATCTTATATGTAAGCACCTCTGAGCTTTTGCGATTATGGGACATTTAAATAATAACTAGAGAATGCAATTTTTGTAGGCACTACAACCTTGAAACCTAGATGGAGAAGGAGAAGTAGAAGCATGATAAATTAAGCATGGTTTTGAATCCATAATCAATGGATGTTTGCTCAGTTACAATGACGCTGAGAATGACAATGAGAATACTCCTACAATGAGAAACCAGTGTAGAAGTATTACATTTAAGTTCCATGCTGTTGGGGACTTTCAGTTTAAATTTTCCTTCTTTTTCCTTCCAAGCATGTTTGTGAAAACTGAATGTTCTTGCAAAACTGCTAACCTCAGAGAGGTTAGCTCTCTGCTCAAGTGAGAGTCTGCTGACATGCAAGAGCAGTTCAGACCCTAATGTCTGACATGTCAGTTGACAAATATCTGTGACAGGACCAATTCCTCAACCAATGTTATTCTCTAGGATTGTAAATTGTCATTGTTACTTTGAAATCAGAGTCAACTGAGTTTTCACACTCACCCAGTCTTTGACAGCATTTCCAAAATTACAAATTTTGTATTTTCAGTTGATAAAAGACTACATAGATGTAATGCTGAAGCCCAGGGATAGAGTAAAAAGCAATGTAGCTTTGTGGATCTAAATATGCGGGGATTGTGGGGATTTTTTTAAAGTTGAACCAAAACCATTAAATATTTTTTCTATGCTAATACATTTTTTTTTCTCACAGTTTCTCAAAAAATCAACCTCCGAAAAAGCCAACCTCTGTATTCTGGTGGACAAACATTTGGGTTTTAAATTAAAGTTTCATTGTTTGCTCGAAATTCTTAATGTGTTTGTGGTCTTGTTTTTTATAATGTGGAACATCTTTTATGTTATGATTTTTTATTTTTAGTTAGATTTTTTTATTTAGTTATTATTTTTTTGGTATGATGATATAATACTCTTTGTGAAAGTCCTGGCCTTACTTATGGTAGTGGGAGTCCCTAAAAGTTGACTTTTTGCCTTCTTTCCTCATGTGTTCCCCAAAAAAGAATTTCATGCTGAAATTAAATTAGCTACTGCAGTCTGAGAAAATGTATCTGACTGCATCTACACATTTCTTTGTGTTCAAACTTGTGCCAGGCAGCATCTAATTGTGTGTATTTTGATTTTAATAGGGCCAAGCTTCCAGGGTGAGCTAGGTCTCACATTCAGGCATCTGTTGACCTTTTCAGGGAAACAGATTCAGAATAGAGTTCAGATAGAATTCAGGTTGTGCTCCAGACCATTAGCAAAGCTCTTTTGCCTTAAAATTTTACTATGGTATAGGTGACCTGGTCTTGGACTCCTTTATGACTGATCTCAGGAGGCAAAAGTGAGTGCCAAAAACAAATTTATAGTTTGGCAAGTAATTACATCCAACCAATTACTGTATTAACATATTCCATCCTTGTGCAAAATATGGCATCATCTTTCATGGTGCTTCATTTTACTTCAGAGTTATGTTTCACTTAAGTCACTGAACTGATAATTGTGTGACCTAAAAAAATATAGCAAAGAGGAGGCACTTTTAAACTTTTAAAAATGATATCACAGAACCACCTAATTATCTGACATCTCCAAACATTAACTTTGTAAGGTTAATAGGAAGGTTAACTTTTTGTTCAATATCCTGAATATACGTCTAAAATGAATGCACATCTAAAATCTATATGCATCTAAATGCACGTACTGCCTGCCCTGATGAACTTTGTACTATGTACTCAAAAATAGTCTGATTGAAATAACAGGGTTATCTCAGTTCTGCTAGTATTATATATTTTGAGGAGATATCAACCCTAATATCTTTATCGGATATGAAATTCATCTTTATATTTTTTTGTATAGCATCTTCTGAAAATCATAGTCTGTTTAGAATTTTAAAAGTAGTAAATAAGGTCAGTTAGAAGACTTAGGAACTTTATGTCAAACCAAACTGAATCAAACTATGGGAATCTCTTTAGTTTTATGGCAAAACAGTTTCAAAATACTTTATTTTATATAATCAGCCAACCAAGAAAAAGCAAATATAAAAAAGTAATCACAAAAGTTGATATTGGAAGTATTGTGACTACATTCTTGTACACTGTTTTTACAAAGCTTAAGGTAGATTTGGCGGTGTATTATTTAAGACTGAGAGAGCTGGGCCTGTTCAGGCTGGAGAAGAGAAGGCTGAGGTGGGACCTGATCAGTGTCTATAAATACCTCAAGAGAGGGAGTAAGGAGGATGGGGTGGCATCTTTTCACTGGCCAGCGATAGAACTAGAGGAAACGGCCACAAACTGAAGTATTGGAAGTTCTGCAGGAATTTAGGGAAACATTTCTTGACAATGAGGGTGACAGAGCTCTGGCAAAAGCTGCCTAGAGAGATTATGGAGTCTCTTTCTCTGGAGATCTTCCAAACCAACTTGGATGCAGCCCTGTGCCCCGTGCTCTGGGTGTCCCTGTGTGTGCAGGGGTTTGGACTAGATAATCTCTAGAGGTCCGTTCAAAACTTAAGGATTTTTTTTCCACTCCATCTGAGTGGAGTCTCCTTCTCTGGAGATCTTCCAGACCCGCCTGGATTTCCCAACCCTTCCAAAGCCCTGTGCCCCGTGCTCTGGGTGTCCCTGCTGCAGCAGGGGGTTGGACTGGATGATCTCTAGAGGTCTCTTCTAACCTCAACCGTTCTGTGATTCTGTGTGATTCTGATTGTTGTACTGGGGATGAAGTGCCAATATGGCAGATAAAAGAGCAGAGACAAGAAGATTTGAAATACAAAAATGTGCTAGAAGTGAATACAGGAACTCTAAAATTGGAAGGTGAGAGGTAACTTGGCTTTGCTTTAGGCTAGTGTTACAATAACTCTGTCACTGACAGTATATAAATTAATTGATGTTTCATAAAAGCAGTATGATAGAGGCTAACCAAAAATAACTGTGGTAATTTAAGATAGAAGGAATAAACATATATGGTCAGAGGGAAGAAGAGGAAAGATAAATAAATACACAGGATTCTGTTTCCGGCACACACAGATTTTTTGATACTGGAAATACAGTTCATTCATGGTGTATGGACACATTTATATGTATAGGCAAATATAGGTGATTGCAATGCACTGGAATCCCATGTAAATATATACTGCAGCATTATATTACAGGAAGCTTAATGGCTTATAGCCAAGATAGATAGAGCAAACAGACTCTTTCCATATGAAACAGTTTTTCTTCACTCAGTGAAGAATGGAGAAACACATGGAAATCAACTCTGTCATATGAATAGGTTTGAAAAATATGACTTTTGCTTTGATTCTAGATAATCTGAACTGGCATGAGATAGCAAGGGGGTAAAATTTAGTCCATGAATTACATATTGCTGTAAACAAACGGGACACAGCTTGTCCAAATGAAATTCTTACTGTGCTATATACTTTAAAAATATATTAAGAATCAGGAAAACCTCATGCATCTTGCATTTTTCAATCTGCTCTTAAAATTCTTAGCCTCCTGGAATATGAGCAGCCTTTAAATTGCCAATATTTAAATATACAGAATTAGAATAATCTCATTATTCATAACTTGTTCCTTTCCAGGATACAATAAAAATGCTTTGAACTAAGTTTATGAGAAAATGTAGACTTATCGCTGGAAAAACTAAACAAGGCCTTACATTTTATATAAAGCTATGGAAAAAATAAACAAGGTCTTACAGTTTATGTAGAACTTAGGAAGAACATAAAAGCTATGTAGTCTATAGGAAGAACTGGATAAAAGCTCGTAATTCAAGTGGGCAATAGATGTCTTCCATTCTACTCCTTTCAGCAATTTAGCTGGAAAAAGGATACTGTCCATTCTGACTGATGCTGTTAGGGTATAGCTGTGTGAACTACTGCTATCTAAATATCAAGAAATGAGATGGATGACATTTTTTTAATTAATAGAAGCACATACATCTCTACCCACTCTATTTATTGAAAGCTATGTTATGTTATGAGATTGATTTCTGAGAGATAAAAGACCCCGCCTAGATGCCACCCTGTGCCCCGTGCTCTGGGTTTCCTTGCTGGAGGAGGAGGGTTGGACTAGATGATCGCTAGAGGTCCCTTCCAACCTCAACCTTTCTATGATTCTGTGATTCATTCTGGAAAAAAAAAGAGGACCTCAAATGGACTCAAATCCTACTGAGTGCCATATTTAACGTTGCCTATCTTGGCTTTGGTATGAAAGGAATGAAAGGAATCAAATCTGACAGCACCTCACAGGTAAATGGCTCAATATGAATAACAGACCTGAAGAAACAAGAACGAAGTCTGATAATTTGCCAAGATATGGATTAATACCAAAAAATTGGAAAGAGGGTCTAATTGGAAGTCATATTTCACAAATCTAGTAAAGGTGCTTGAAGGATTGAGTGAACTCTTTGTTAAGGGGATCTCGCTCATCTAGTGTACCTGGATTTTAAGATTATGATGCTGCCTTTTTTGATGCATAAGTAAACTGACTTGTACATGAGAATAAGAACAAAAAAACCACCTTCAAGTGCTACCAACAGTTGAAAAAGATAGGGAAATTATTAGGATTAACCAGTCTTCATGGGAGAGAAAATTTACAAGTAAGGTCCCAAAAGATGTATTTTTTGTGCAACCAAGATTGCCCTTTTGAAACAAATCTCATGATTAACCCAATTTTAAGTGCTTTGATTTGTGTCATGAGCAGATGAGCTGTATTTCTTTTAGATGAAACCACACTGGAGGATACACTTCAGGAGCACATTTAATGCACTCTGGTCACAAAAGGACATTCACACTAGACTAGAGCTCATCCCCAATACAAAAAAAAAACACTGGAAATTTACAGCAGTGGCATTGCAGCCTGGCTGCACTAATGGTTTGTCTGTACAGAACCACTCTCATAGGTTTCTCCTATGGAATTCTCCTATAATGTAGCCATTGCAGAGAGGTTTGTGACAGGACCAGTGTTACACAATGTTCAGGTAAAAGAAATATTAGAAATATATATTTATTGATGCTCCATGTATCTGGTATAATCAAAGCTGAGGCTACCTATGGAGAGTTGCAGAAAAATCTTCTCTAAGCATTTGCTTGAATGGTAAAATGGCAAATGAAAGTCAATGTTAATGAATGCAAATTAATGCACAGGCAGAAAAACAACAGGTTTAAAACACTGTCAGTGTGGAATGAGAAGCAAGCACCAAACCTTTTGTAGGTTACTAAGACAACCTTTATGGAGGTTGCTATGAATTTGTTGCAAAAGAAGAAAAGGGTCAAGGAAGAAAACTGAATCAACAAGAAAAATGTTGAAAATGACTAATTATGGAAGGAAACCAAGACCAAAGGGTAAATAACGGCTAAGTAAATAAATCCCTTGGAAAAGATCAAAAATAGCAGATCCACAGCGTATGTCAGAAATAACAAGAGAGTAAAAAAGAAGAGTAATTGGCAAATATGTTCAAAGGTTCAAGGTGCATTACAGTAGACTTCTAAGCTGAAAACTGAAGTTATTAAATGTAATTGCACGGGTTGCAAACAATAGCAGGGAAAAGATGGATAGCTGGAAAGAGTATTATGAGGATCTGTGTAGAGGTAATTTGTTGACTGGTCAGAAGAATAGAACCACCAGCATTAAAGCTTAAAATTGCACTTTTAATTCAAAGTGTTAAGAACAGAAAAATTGACATTGAAAATAGTCCAAGACCACTTTTTAAATGGTGCATGCTGCACTGAGGACAGATACTGTGCACTAACATTTTGAATAGATTCCTAGCAGTAGCTCACAAACTATCAAACAATTTCTTTGCTATTACATGTGAGAACAGCCAAACGTAAGTCACTTTAGAATAAATTTAAAGGAAATGTGGACAAGAAGTACCAATTGAACCGGCTCAAGACACAAGGCTCCCACATATATGACATAAATGTCAGAAACAGTCATTGAGGAGTTAAAATCAGATTATCAGATTGATTATTTGCTGTCTTTTGAGCTTTTTTTTTTCTATAGTTATGAAAGATTGTGTTTGAATTATGTTCTAAATAAGCTTTCCATACCATCTAACTAGTGGCTAGTGTAGAGAACACATGGGTAGTCTAAGGTACAAGAAATATAAATGCAAATTTATATTTGTCAATATAAAATACAAAAGTATATACTGTTACTTCTCTCTTCAAATTCTCTGTTGGAGATGGCACTGAGTATAACGTAGTGTTATCTTAAAGATATCTGTAAAATACAACTCAGTTTGATCAATAATCTTAAGTATGCAGATGGCAAAGTAGTAGCTTCAAGAAACACTAGAGGACCTAGAGAGGATGGCAGATTGTATGGGATAGAAAAAGAGTGTGGAATCTTAATGCATCTGAAATGAAAATATGTTCTTGACATGAACATGATCTGAAGATATTCTGAAAGTGTCAATATTTTTATTATTCCTGCCTACAGTCATAAAATAATTTGTATGAATGAGCTGTGAAGATGATTTTGTGTATTAAGAGAGGACAAATAAAATTTAAGTCTTTGGAGTAATGTGGTAAATAAATTTGGAGATATGTCCTAATTTCAGTGAGAATAACAGAATCGTTAAGGCTCTAGAGATGACTGAGTCCAACCCCACTGTTCCAGCAGGGACACCTAGAGCACATGGCACAGGGCGGCATCCAGGCAGGTTTGAAGATGTCCAGAGAAGGAGACTCCACAACCTCCCTGGGCAGCCTGTTCCAGGGCTTTGTCACCCTCACAGTGAAGAAGTTCCTCCTCACATGCAGATGGAACTTCCCGTGTTG
>JAUBOD010000272.1:6268-30843 GCA_032353885.1 Nothura maculosa | reverse complement strand
AGGGCTTTGTCACCCTCACAGTGAAGAAGTTCCTCCTCACATGGAGATGGAACTGCCTGTGTTTCAAATTGCACCCATTGCACCTTGTTCTGTCACTGGCCACCACCGAGAAGACCTTGGCCCCTTCCTCCATACATTCCCCCTTCAGGTACTTATACATGTTAATCAGATTCCCTCTCAGCCTTCTATTCTTCAGACTAAACAGGCCCAACTCACTCAGTCTCTCCTTGTAGGAGAGATGCTCCAACCCATTAATCATCTTTGTTGCCCTCTACTGGACCCTGTCTACAAGGTATGTGGAAGACACACCTACTTACCTGGTGACTTGAAAAAGAATGAGGCAGCTTCACAGAAACAGCTTTTGCCAAAAAAAAAAAAAATCAAGTTATTTAAAAAGTAAAAGTACCAACAAAATTGTGTTTGGACACTAGAAAAAAAAAAAGTGATGATAAAGTTTTTGCTCCTGCCAGACAGATTTTTTTTTCTTTTTTAATATGTAGTTATAAAGAAGATGACCACAAGTAAACTATTCTGATAGTTATAGAAACGAGGATGAAGAGAAGGTAAAAGGACAGAGAAGAATAGATAGAGGCTTTATGGAGTTGGGAGCTGATTGGGAGACATTAAGTATGCATAATCAGCTATAGAAATGTGATAATAACAGGCCAGCAATCATTCACTTAATTTAATAATGAAGAAAGCCTGTCAGAAAGAATGAAGGAAAAAAAGAAAAAAAAAAAAAGGCCCAATTTCTATCTTTCCCCCCCCTCTAATAAAGGATTATAAAACAAGCTTTTATGGGGTTGTCATCTATAAAACAGAGTGGAAAGCAGTGCAGATCATTATATCTTAACTTCTGTGTGTACTTCTCACCAAACATAGGCTGGTGGAATCCCTCTTCAGGTACACAGATAAAGTTTTATTTGTGGTGAATTCTTTTGGCATAGAACTTATTTTAAAGCGCATTAGAGACAGAAAGATATTAAGAAATGCTCTCCTATGCTCATTGTATGTCTTCAGTGAATGGTGAAACTGTTGTTTTGTCTGCTTTTTGATGTTGTTAATATATAACCTTACTATAATGAAAGGTCTCTTTGCTCAATCTATCTCCCATATTGTGATACTAAAAAGCTGAAGAAATGCTTATGCCCTTATTATGGGTCATAGGCCTAACTCTCTGCCATACACCATATCTTAATCAGATATGGATCCACCAGTCATCACTGAAAATGATTTGAGATTCTCTTCACATCTATAAAAGATACTCAGATACACTGGAACAGAACAAAGAAAGAAAACAAAAGTGATTCAGAGTGGAATCATGAAGAGTTGATGAAATGGAATAGAATTTTTCAATCTGAGAAAGTAAATGAAGGGTATTGTAGTAGGCCTCTGCAAACCTGCGTGGTAGTAAGATGACAAACAGAGAATGATTAATTACAAGAAACAGAGTCCACTCAGTGAAATTACTGGAAATAAACTTAACACAGAAATACTCTTTTGCACAACCCATAATGATAACTTGCTTCAAAACAAATAGGTTCTCTTAAATGTCAGTACCTCTTAAATACAGCATTGAGAAGTCAACCTCTAGCTCAGGAATCCCTTGTAACCTGATGCTGTGAAATACACATCAGTGCAAAGACCTTTCTGCGTTCTGTATTTTCCAATGTTCTCTTCTTACTACTATCTCCTGGATAAGGAATACTGAAGTAGAATGGCCATAATCCTCACTCAGTGTGGCAATTACAATGCAATTATGCTAGAATGCAGCTATGTTCACTAATATCAGGTGATAGGACTACTTCCATTAAAAAGCCACCATTTTGTACAGTGAGTACGGAATTTAATCAGAGTAGAAGATATAATGTAATTATAGTATTGCCTTGATTTAACATTTTTAAAAAATCTGCTACTATGAGTGATTTGAACATAATATAGCAGTCCAGTATTCAGCACACAACAACCAGTCACATGGCATAAATAGCAAATAATGAATCACAAATGCCTTCTGTAACAAAACATTTAAAGAAATCTCATGCTAGTATTTTAGATATTATCCATTGAAAAACATTGAAAATGTAAATCTGAATGGCATTTGGATGAATAAAATGAAAACTCATTGGATTTAGTGAGGCTATTCTTGTTATGAAGCTTTACTCCTATTAGCAAACGAGGTGGTTTTCTTTTTGTTCATTATGCTGTTCCATGAGTGCCTGTTTGACTTTCACGCTGTTGATGTAAATGAACACTTTCACTGATGATGATAATATAGCAGAGCAGCAATGTGTGTATAATGTGCTATTTAAAAGTACCTTTTAAATCTGAAACCAAGCTGCAATTATTTTAGGTATGCAAATGATCAAATCTGGAGTAATGCAACAAGAGAGATTCAGAGATTCATTACAGGCTCGAATCAGAATAGAAAAGACCATCTCTGGCCGAGGTTCAGTGAAGATACTCTACTGGAATCCAAATTCAGACCAATCTGAAAGAAAGAAAATAAAATTTCCCTGTGTTGTTTGTTTGATCTGTATTAGAGTCAGCTCCTATATACAAATGCTTCATGTCAGCTCGGCATGTATCCTTTTCTACTTCAGTTCACATCACTAAGTAGTATTGGAGCACATGAACTGGATTTCTTTGAGAAGAAGCTGAAACTAGCAAGAGTGCACTCCGCAACCACTCATGGACATTTAGTGCAGAGATTCAAACAGGAATTAACTTAAAAATTAAGGCTTAAAGGCATATATCATGTGGATGTTAGATCCTTTGCACAACTATTTCACTTGACAAAATTACTCATAGTCCTCTGCACTGTTGCCTCCAAAAGGCTTCCAGGGTCTTCCTGGGAGGACAAAAATTTGTTTCTGCATCAGAGACATCCTTTGGGCATTAGTTTTTGCCAAGTCTTACATTCAGAAGTGCTTTTTACGAGCATTTTTTACAATGATGTCCTTCATTTAAACATTTACATTCAGTAATGACTGTGGGAGCAAGTGATCAGTTCTTAACTTTGCCTGGTGAAGACATACCTGTCTTCATAGCTGAGCTTTGATTACAGTGTGCATGGATGTACCTGAAGTAGTTAGCTCAAAAACTGTCAGAAGCAGGTCTAGGAAATGTAAGCTTTATCTGAAAAATCTGTGCTCAGTTTTGAGTCCTGTGTTGCTGTGACTCCTTTGCTGTCAGTACCCATGATACAGATGATGATGGTTCCCTAGCCTGGAGTCTTGCTTTCCAGGTCCCCTGTCATATTCCAGTTTTAATGTCTTCTTATACCTTTGTTTCTTTCTCAGAGCAGGTGACTTCTTGAACACTACTAACAGTGGTGAGATGTGGGCAAACGGAACTTTAGAGTATATGATAAAAGACTCAGTTAAATGTCTCATAAGAATGAGATGTTAAATATCTTTCCAAATTAAAGAACAATGTATGTGTGTTTTGCTGAGAAAAATAATCTTCCCTAACTATGGAGTACTTTTGTGTTGTTTTTCTTTGAATGTTCCATAAAGCTATATCAGTCTTTGCCTTATTAACCAAAAAAGGGTTACAGCATAAAATACTTTCCCACTATGAAATGGTGACATTAGAGATTGGTTTGTTATTATATAACTATTGCAATATCAAGATACTTCAAAAGACAACATTATAGAAGATCTGATCTAGGGAGTCTTCCCCTCCCCCACACACTATTTCTTCTGTTGCTAGCACTTTCTTTTAGTTTATGAGAGCAGTATTAAACCAGAACTGTGAAGGATGCTGAAAACTTTTGCATATAAAATGACATTAGAAGATCAGTTTCATTATGAAGAGCAGACTTATAATCCAGTATAACTCATGTATAGTCAGGCAAGGTCTTCATTCAGATTTAAAGGTGAGAGTTCCAGTAAGAAGCTGTCTCTGCAATGATCTTCATTCATTCATTATAGGTATAATATATCATAATAGCTTTTGCAAACATATAGATGTAAATGGGTGTTTTATATCCTGATTTGTAAGTTGCCGCATTTATTTTCAGTTCAATTTCTCTCAAAGGATTACCTTTTTCAGTTATAAAGTTTGTGCTGGGGAAGGTGTTTCCTTGTATTCAGTGGTACAGATGTGTAGGCCATCTCTTTTGAAAAGTATCCCCATCCGATTGTCCTTTCATAGTCCAATGTAGTGTCCTGGCAGTGTTGCAGGTATTTCACTTCATCACCTTGCTCAAGGAGATCATGAGCAAATTTTAGGGCTAAGGAGCTTTGTTTTGTTCTCCTGTCTGTGAGAATTTATCATGCTTTTTAGGGGCTTGATAAAGTAGAGAGCTTAGCTGAAGTAGATGATGTAGTATAGCATAGGGCATAGAGCATAGGGAATGCCGTTCGGAAGATCTCGCGATGTCACGGGAAGCTAGGGGCATAATTAATTACCTTACTGATAACCCCATGCCGACTAATTGGACAGTAGGTGAATCTCCCCACTGTTGTGGGAGTATATGTACAATGGCGCAATAAACGCCATTTGCTGCATCCTCATATTGAGGTCTATGCTCTATGGCCCTGGGGCGAGCAGAGCCCCAGGTCAGTCCAGCTAGCGAACGAGGCTTGCCGACCCCCGATCAGCAACACCTGTCTTTTTGAATTATCCAACAAATGCATTATTTTATTTATTTCACTTATTGATGTTGTTCAGTATCCATCGTCTCCCTCTCCATACTTCATATTCTTTCTTGTACAGCTTCTAAGCTTAGCAATGCATTTCCAAGCACCTCTGGTAGGATTAGGTGTACAGCTTCGCTGAGGATGCATCTCGCTTTGATGTAATTAACAAGATTACTTATGTTAAAACCGTATCATTAAAAATATCCTAAATGTATGTACCATATTTCCAGTAATACCTTGTAGAACAAGTGATCTAATTTGCAGTATCAATGACTTTTATCTTCGAAATTGATTTTTTTCTTCTAAAGAAAAGTGAGTTAGAATATAGGTTCAATTTGTCACAGTAGTTAAAATAGTTATGAAGTATCATATATTCTGAAATGCTGTCCTAACTTATTATAAATTCTAAGAAACTTTTCCTCTGACAATTATGGTAGTTAGCTTAGCTTATTTTATACTTAACTTGACTTTGATTTGCTGTTGTCTTTTTTTTTTTCCCCTCCATTTGTTAAGGTTAAAAAGATGTTACAATACTCATCATGTTTTCTTAGACAAACTGCAGAATTTATATTTTTCCCAGTAAGATCGGATCCATCACCAATATCATGTACTTACATAGAATAGTAAACAGAAGATTTAGGTTTCTATTGATAGTAATAACCAGAGTTAAACTAAGGACAGAGTTTGATCAATTCAAGGGAGGAAAAATAGAAGCTTTCTGAGGAGAGCCTGAACTAGACTTTGGCATCTCATGCTGTATCTTAACTAAATTGTAACCTTTGCATAAACAGTTCCTAAATTCTAATTTTAAATACAAGTTAGGAGTCCCTCTTACTAAGTAAATGCATTTTACAAATAAAATTGTGTAAATATTGTGGGGAAAAAAAAGTTTCTGGTCAGATTTTGATTTTAGCCTAAGAGTTACAAAAAGACTTTGTGATACTGATGCTTTCACTGCCTTAAAGCATAAGGGAGATGTTTACACATGATAGAAAACAGCAAGCTTCTCTTTTTATTGTGTCTAATCAGAAGATTTAGGATTTATGTTACTAATACTTAAGTTGTGAATTTTTTGCAAAAATTAATTTAGCTATTTCTTTCTGTAGTCCTACAGATGTATAAACCACTTGCAATCTTAACTTTGAATTCTTATCCTAATATTTTATACAGAGCTTCATATTTCAGGATTCTGAGTACATTTGGGGAATTAGATTTTCTTTTCAAGATCTCAAATTAGTATCCCAGACATTGATGTCCCTCAAAAATTTATACAAGGTGGTAATATAATTTCATTCATAGTTGTTCATAGTGTTTAATATTAATTCCAAGTATTAATCGATTGTGAGAATATATTGTTGACATCTTTTTCTAATAATTTAGTAATGTCAATTTAAAATATTATTGGTTTAGTCTTCTGTCATTAGTTGTGAAGTGCAACCTTTTCCTTTTTTTTGTCTACCTAGCAGAAAAATTGTTATTTTTTCCTTAACTGTATTTTTCTCTTATACAGAAACAACTAAAAAACTGTAGTTCGGAATTTTTTTTTTAAATACTTTTCTCAATGGTCCCTAAGAAAAGGGACGGTCCCTAAGAAAAGGGATGGTTTATCCAGGCTTTTTACTTAAGTCATTTTTAGCTACCTTTAAATGTAATACTCTTTGATATTAATTTTTCATGCATTGCACGTATTTCCCTCCTATAAATGAGCAATGGTTTGCAAAATAGTTTATTATCAGATTACAATGAAGTCTTTTTGTAGATATAACTATTTCTCATTTATCCATCTTTCTTCAATTTTGAACTGCTTTGTTCAGCCAGCATGAAATTTGTGTCTCTTCTGTACCACATTGAACAGCAAGTTTAAGCTAAAATCTACCTGTTGGTGCACGTTGTGAATTATAGGTAATAGGGCTTACGCATTTATAGAAGAATGAGATCTATGACTTTCTACTAAAGCCAGCTGGACCCTGAGTGGAAGGTAAATACCATCTCTGCATGTCCTCAGGGATCATCGGCAGAACAAGAAGCCCGGGACTTGCAGCTGACCCTAGGCAAATGATGACCTGATGCTCTATCATGGGGGTCTATCACGGGACTTGTACCACGATAGCAGGAGGTGTGGGGTGACCGTAGGCAGCTCTGTCACCCAGGGGCCTCTAGCGACCAGGCCCTCCATGTGAACCGAGCCTCAGGCCGTGGCCCGGGCGCCTCCCAAGGCCCAATGGGGATCCCTCCAGGATGAAACTAAGATGGGAGGTGGACTCCACCAATGCCAGGTGCTCCCCTGCCTTTCCTTGGCCCGTGGCATTGGTTCCATGAGACCAGTGGGACCAGATTACAACTAGCTCAAAGTATTAAAAAAAAACACAACAAAAAAACACCTCCTTGAAAAGCATATAGCATATGAGTCGAGTATTCAGCGCTGTCTCCGTATGGATTTACTGATCCATGATGTTTGCTAATGTAGACTTAGTTTCAGATTGCTAGCAGATTAATCAGCAATTAGGCCAGATAATAAGCCTGTTTCTCCTGTCCTACTTGCCTGAATTACGACAACCGATATGTTTTTAGGATATGTGTAAGTGAAAACTCACTCCTTGGGTTTTATGTTCCTCCTTCTGTCAGTCTTCATCAAGACTATTTTGTCCAGATTAAGTCTAAACTAGTTGGATTCCATCCACAGCACTTTCCCTGACAGAAATTAGAAGACCAGAAAGGCAGTTCTGTCAGGGACTGTTGAAAGTCAATGTAGGGGAAGCACCGCTCACTCATACGTGTACAGATCTGCAATGCTAGTGCTCAGACTTTTGTATGCCAGAAATCCCAATCCCATGCTCCAAAAAATGATCTATGTTTAATAATCTCTGTATGCCTTTTTTTTAATAAACATGTAATTCAAATAATTTTTAGATTTAATTATACAGTCCATCTAGTCCCACAAAATCATGAAAGAGTTTCCCTAGGAGTCAATTCTTAGATCTTAGAACCTCTTTTACATTAATGGAAAAAATATATTTGTATCTGATGTTTTTGGGCTCTCTGCAAACCTTGTAAAAAGACTTGTTGGACTGCAGCAGAGATGATCTCTAGATTATTCTTGAAAGCATGAGAGCCAGGAAAACTTGTGTGCATGTATGCAAGTGTACGTGCATGGACATGTACATGTGTATGTATTTACAGATATTCTGATGTAATCACATGCTCTTTGCCCAGATGGAGAGGGGTAAATCTTAAATATTAACACTAATCTTAAGTAATATTTGGCACATAATTACTTCATATTCATGCAAGTAATTTGAGGGTTACTTGAACATGGAACCATGAATTCACTATTAAATTTAGAAAAAAAAAAAATTAGAAGTACTTAGGACTTCCTTTGAGTAATTTTTAAACTATGATTTCCTGTCGAGATATGACTCTACAGCTCCATTTTTTTAATAAAAAGTGAAGATTTGAGCAGTTTTGGTTCCAAAAATAGATTTCAGAACATAAATCAAAAACTCCCCTGGTTCTGCTGTCATTTTGGAAATATAAATGGTAACCGCATGAAAAAAGAAAGAACTGAAAATATGCATGAGAACAAGATTCCCCTAGTATATCAAAGTATGTGCATGACTTCTATTATTGACTGAAAATATTAAGTATATTGTTAGCATATATTATAATGCAAAACAATGGAACAAAAAAGACTATAAATAAATAGTGTGGAATTTTATGCCATGTTATCTATTGTTGAAACTGTAAGACATTATTGAAATAATGGCAGTAGGCATTTTCAGTCCATATACTATTTTGTTCATCTATAAGCTATGAATCTTGCAGGATGCTAAATTCATGCTTGACTGCATTTAGGGTTTTTTAAAATAATTTTTCTTGTGTTTTACTATTTCATATATAATCAAACTGAAATCAGTAGGAATTAGATTTATGTGCATTAAATATAAATTACCAAACCAAAAGCCATGTTTATTTGTACCTCAGTCTGCATTATCTTTGTCATGGGGCTACTGTCTCCTGCCAAAGTGGCTTCCTAGATGCACTTTGTGTCACAAGGCTGTCTCTCTGGTCATGTATTTTCCATGAGCTTAAGGAATTTCAGGTAGTGTAAGGATTCTCAGGAACCTAAGGGTCCAAAGGACCCTTCAATACTTCTAGCTGACCAAGGTGTTGTAGTAGTTTAGTTCTTTGCCCAAGTTCAGCTCTTTGCTCCTTCCCTTCATTGCCTCTTTCTGACTCCTTCAAATCATCTGCAAAATTCTGCATACACACCAAGAGACCTGTATCCCTTTTAACTGCCCTATCTTCTATCATTGCTTCAAATGTGAGGAAATTATTGTCTTAATTGTATTTTCATAAAAATATGTCCTTGGAAGCAAACAGCTTTCTGGCTTCTGGTGGCTATATTAAGCTTGCAGCTCATAAAAGGTATAAAAGGTATCTGGTGACCTGCACCACAGAACTTCCCTCAGTAATTTATGAGCCAAAGCCATTTCTTTCTGTGTCATAAAGTGAGCTAAGCTGGCTGTGGGCAGAATATTGTTGCTATGAAGTAC
Source organism: Nothura maculosa (assembly GCA_032353885.1). NCBI lineage: Eukaryota > Metazoa > Chordata > Aves > Tinamiformes > Tinamidae > Nothura > Nothura maculosa. Next base: position 21,647 of record JAUBOD010000272.1, on the reverse strand, counting down.
AAAATTAACATTTCATCACAGTCTTCCCAGACTCAGATTTTACTTACCTTTGAATCAGTTGATCCAAAACTGAGATATAAAACTATCATCCAGCACAAAATATTACTAACACTGAAGACCATTCTTAAGCATTTCACTGAAATTTTTACTGGATTGAGGAAATAGAAACTGTTAAGGGGTTGTGTAATTGATATTAAAAAGGTTCTTAGAGATACATAAAAATTATACCTGCACTGAAACCATCCATTAAAGAAGATACATAAAACTGCTGAAGTGGGCTGTTCTTTTTCCCCTGGATATCACTACAGGCCATATTAATATATTATACAAGTACCAACTTGTTTGCCTTTGAGATCTGTAATAATTTTTTCAATGAAGTGCATTTCCAGGCATAATGGAAAATACGAATAAATGAAAAAAGGAGAATAAGGAGACTTGCTCAATTTAAAAAAAAAAAAAAAGACTTGAAGAAAAGAGTCTCTGAACATATGGTCTGGAGGCACAGCCAGAATTGCAATAAAGAGGAAAGTGAAAGAGACTCGGGAAGGACAGACATTTATGAGCAAATCCCATAAGTCTTTCACACCAATAATCTGAAAACCACTCCAATAAAATGTGATAACTGTATAAGGCAGGCAAGAAAAAAGAATTATTAAACAGTAATATAACTTGCAGTAAAAATAAACAACTAGTGAAAGTGAAGATATGTGCATCTACTAACTCTCATATACAAACAATTATTTTTTTTTTTGCATTTCAGTCTTCTCCTAAAAGGCAAATAGAACAGAATACATATGAAAATTTACAATTTTTGCATGGCAATAGCAAGAAGGTAGAAGTAGCAAAAATGTTTCAGCAGATTTCCTGGAAAGAACCTGTAAAATATGATATGTAAGAGTACAGAAACTTAAGTTACTTGAGAATGTCAGTCATGTAAGAATATGCAATTACAGCTCATTGCATGTAGATAGAATATTAGATTATTGTAAATGCATGGAAAATACCATATATATTAAAATATAAAAGTTTTTTTTATAATGAGTAACAGGTCTCATGCAAAAAAAGTAATACATTTACCAAGAAGAACATCTTCCTGGTATAAGGCATCTGGGCTTATAGGGCAAAAGCATGAATTCCTAATGCTGGACACAACATTGAATATTAACAAAAGAATCCTTAAGGTGATTTTTTTCAGGTGATTTATCCCATCAAAATTTAGGTACATTATGTTAACAAAGTTTAGTTGCAGTAGAAAATTTATTTCCAAATTTTTTTGTTTTTGTTGCTTCCACTGTTGAAATCCCAGTAGCACTTTTCCATCAATTGATAGTGACTTTAGATTTTTGGATTATATTGGCCTGTGTCTTGTAGATAAAGCAACTGACAGAGTGAGAGATGTGAGAGATGTTTAACTAATTGCCTGAAATGAGAAAGGTTTTCTTGTGAACTTTGAAATATGTGACTGTGGCTGGTAACTGGACACTTGAAGTCTGGGAACATTAGCTAAGGTGAAGAAGTGACTCTGCTCATTGCTAAACCCATCAAGGCTGTTCTTGCACTGCGTTTGGTTTTGGGCTGCCTTGAACATTAAGTGCTGGTGGCATCTGAAGGACTTAAGCTACCTGTGAATTTGTTATACCAGACTCTCTTGCTCCAGTGCAAATGTCTCATCACTCTTTATGTGCCTGCTTTTATGAGCGCAGAAGTAGTGAGAGCAAACCAGAAGAAAGTCAGTGAAGCCACCATTAGCAGTGATGGCTTTTACAGAAAAGGCTGTGGCCTTTACAGAAAACTATGAACCTTATTTGTGTGCATTTGCATCAGCAACTGGCTATTTTTCAAAGACAAAATTATGTAAATTACCATTGAAAGCAGGTTTAGCTTTAAGCGGCTGAGTGGCACATACAGATGAGTGTAGGGTTTCCTCTTTTTTAATGAAGAAAAGAAAGAGAGTGGGGAAGAAATGAAAAGTACCAAACTGCACACAAATGGTAAATATTATATATTTAAAAAAATATATATTTATTTATATATATGTATAAATTGTGGAGCAAATCTGTATATTTCCTGCATCTGTGCAAAGACCTAAGTTTGTGAACAGAGATTCTGTATTGAACATTAATATTTTACTTCTATCTTTTAAATTTCCAAACAGATTATTTCAAGTTTGATTTGTCCATAGCTGTGCTGTACATGAGTCACAGAGCCAAAGGACACCTTTATCCTGGTCCTTAGGAAAAAAAAAAGTTACCAGAAAATGAAGAAGGGAGCTGTGAGCAAGGCCACAGGACTGTATTTCGCAAGTCTTCTGGAAAGCATTTGGAGGACACAGTATCTTTATGAAATTTAGTGGAATCTGGTGCTTTCAGCCTTAATATGATCAAAGTCTAATTGAACCTGCCAGCTGAAAGGTATTTTCCGTAAATGTTCCAAAGAAATGAAGAATCTTTCAGCTGCATTACTGACCATACTATTTAACACCATACATTTAAACGTCTTTTTCTTTTCCTTTATAACCCTCCAAATTTTCTGTTAAGAACTTTAGATGTTAAGCAGCTTTTTTAAAAAAAAAATTGTTAAATGCTTTGAATTTTTCTGTTATGTGCTGGGAAGAGCAGCATCAAATGTTTTTCTCTCTGCTGTGTGTCTCTGCTAGTCTGTGCTTGGTACCCCACCTTCCACAAGCCCCACAATGTGGGCACAAGGCAGAGGTCTAAACAGGGCATCTCTAGGAAAGAACTCTAGGAAGCCTTAGTCTCTGTGGGTCTCCCAGAATCCCTGAATGAAGTGCAAAATGCTCCATCTTCAGCATAACTCAACCAGCAATCCGAGATGGTGAGAAAGGATAAGCACAACTCCGTGGCAGTGTTCTCATTATTGCATCCTTCAATTCTGTTGTTCCCTGGAGCAGCAGTTAAGAAAACACAGACTGTGCTTCCGTTTAGGGCACTGGGCAAGGGCAGAAGTCCAAAAGCTCACCCTGTTTTATCTACTTGCTGTTAAAGGCTCCATGGCAGAGAGGACCTAAACTCGACAGCATTTTTTATTTTTTCTTATCTAAAAATAGAGGTGAAAATTATGAACTAACTATTCTATCTGCCTGTCTTGGGGGGAATTATCCTCCTTTAAGAGAATCTGAGATTTTATCCTTGGGGTCTTGCCAGGAAGACCTGGAACTCACACCTGTAAAAAAAGTAATTTTGATACAGTAGAAAGATAAATTATTGAGGGCAGAACCTTTGCACTTGCTGGGCTGCCTGTTCACTTCCCCATGGAAATAGATAATTTGTCTATTTTGACTGAAAATTCAGTCATATTAAATCTTCAGATTGTTTATTCTATTTTACGTTAAGTTACGTTACTTCACTTTGCTGTGTCTAGCATTAAAATCTCCTCTGGAAAGAATCACATGGTGCGATTTTTATGCTTTCCTCACCATTTAATTCTGAATCATAAATAAGTCATCTACCTCAAGCACCATACTACGTACTGTAATTGGGCTATTTGCTTTAATGGGGATTCCAATAAGAGGAGAAATATAAATTATTTCTGCTTATGGCTTCAAATTCTTCAGTTCCACAGTCTTTGCCCCATTATTCTCATTAACTCTAAACCCATTTGTATCTGTCTGTCCACCTGGATCTGGGCCCTACCAAAGCTGCTTCTTCCTAGGCTTTGAATTATTGATTTCTGGTTACTATAAATTACTTTTAAATAAAGATTCTAATTTAGTCTGCTAATGACTTGTTTTTTTTTTAAAAAAAAAGGTTGTTACTACACATCTCTTCAGCACTCAGCAGTGTGTCTCCTGGCAAGAACAGTAAATGCAGCTCTGACACTTACTAGTGGTAGTCCAGATTTACTTCCTAGTAGGAAGAATTATTCTAAATGACTTTAATAGACTATACAGACTCTTGTGCACACAGAGGAATAAGCCTTGATTTAAAACACAAACTTGTCCCTCCTCCAACTTGTCATTTCTGTTATATCTGCCAGACGGGCGAGAATTTTGTCACTATAGAAGCTGTTTGGTTGCAGGGGAAGCCCTTCTCCTGCCCATGAAGACCACGATAAGTTAGCCCTGTGTTTTTACCCTTTATTTTTGGTTGTGAGTGGCTCTGTGCTGATAAGTTACCATTAAAAAAATAGCACTATATTATTTTTCCTGATTTATTCTTCATGTATAACCGGAATATTATCTGTTTGCGTTTTGTTTTACCTTAAGCATTCCGTGATTCTATGATTCTATGATAACTACAAATCAGCTAACATAGCTTTATTGTCATGTGTGTGCTGGTTTAGTGAGATTGACCACTGTTTGCTAGGTGGAGGAGGAAGGAGTTTTGCTTGGTCTCAACTTCTCTTGGTGTGTCTTTCTTTGTTTCGATTTTTACTGTTGTTTCTGCTCTGAGCCAAAAATCACTGAACTCTAATATTCCATTGCCAAAGATTTACAGCCTTTACAGTTTGCAGTCACCTCAGATGATAACCTCCACATTTGCCATGGAAATGTGTCAAGCAGGTGCCTGTCGACTCCCCTGAATTGAAAGATCGATTCCATCAACTAGGATCTCTTTGAAGAGCTTAAAAATATAATCCACATATTTTCAGTAGAATAACAATTTAGAAATCTCCTCATTAAAGTCTCTGTGTGACTTGTTTGCATTTGGATGAATCTTAAGTAATTGGTACTTCCTATATGGAAATTCAGTAGCAAAAAATGAACGTCGGTATTAATACATCCCCTAAAATTCCCTAACATTTGGAGACAGCTTTTTCAAAGGCAGAGAGCAGTGCTTTGTCTTGATTCCTTCCGATCAAAACAGACCTTTGCTGGCTTCATGATCCTGTTGCGTTTGGCAAGTGCTGAACTCACCCTGTCATCCTTCCCAAAGACCAGTCCCTGGGCCGGCCTTTCCCACTTCTGCTGCCATTGACCTCATTCGGGCCCAAACACCCTCATTAAACATGTGAATGTTTCATGCCGCCAAAATGTCTCCCGACTAAGAAAATTCTTCAGCTTTTTCTCCTCTTTTTATAGTAAATTGCTCATCTACATTAATGAGGCTGATGCTTGGGCATAAGCTTGTCAAGTAAAGTAGTTTTCCCGTTACCCATTATGGTCTTTTAAGCATGAAATGTCTGAGTTAAAAAATACTAGCTGTAGCAACAGAAATGTGGTTTCTAAAATTTGTGTTTTTTTCAGATAATCTGTAGAAAGACATGTTTTATGTTGGGAAAATGGTTTGGGAAATCTTATCTGGCATATTCATATGCTTTTCTCTAACTCATATAACACTGCTCTGGGATATCTTTCCTAGATCTGGTTCCTACAGCTGAGGATGTTTGTGTTATTTAGACTGTGTGGTAAAAAGGTAGATCTCTGGTACATTTTATGAGAACTAACTTTGTTTAATATGATTATTTTTTAGAGGTCAGAAAGGCAAATTCTAACAGAGTCTGTGACCCAAAGCATTTACATGAATGGAGAGCAAAGAAAGATCAAAAGAAATCAGAGATCACAAGAAAACTATGGGAGAAAAAAAAGGATTTCTTCCTTAACGTTTTTCAGTATGTGGTCCACAAACTGATATTTGAATAAGTGAGTTTCATGGAAGTCACTCTGTGCATGTTGTAAAATGTTGCATGTTGCAAGTAGATGAATATTATGTGTTACATATGCTACTTTCTTCCCTTTATTTAGGTTTTGTAACTGATGTAACTAGCATCAGGTTAATGTCAGGTTGACTAGATGGCCAAAAATCTCCTCTTTCATTGAGTGCTCTTATTCAACTGACCTCTAATCTGTAAAATAAAACCTGACACTTATTAATAACGATGAGAAAGCTGTGCTCCTTTTCCACTTGGGATATATTTTCCAGTTCACTAGAGGCATGGTCTCTAAGCTGCTAGGAAGCAAATTTGCTTTCTAAACTCTGGTTCTTGCCTGAAAGTGAAAATTTAAAAGAGAAAAACAGCACTTTTTTTTTTCTTTTTTTTTTAACTTCTTAAGTATAATTTGGAGAATTATGTAAAATATTGGTGACATATACTATAGTAGTATGGTCCAGTTTTGATTTTACTGACCATCTGACCATGACATCACACAAGTATCACTGTACTATCACTATAAAATTACTTCTGCCTATATCTGAGTATATAATAACTCAGATAATATCTGAGATAATAACTCTATAATATCAAAATATCAAAATATAATATCAAAATCAGCTCTGATAGTCCTTGTACACTTTTTCCTTCAAATTTTCTTTCCAATAAAGGGCAAGTAATGGTTTCATTTCACATGTGAGAACATTTTGAAATAGCAAAATAGCAAATAATAGGCAACAGTGAAGGAATTACCTTTTAAATTACAGTAACAGCCTGGAAAAGTGACCCTGTAAAATGTCATCTACATGTTCCACATTATTTATTTCCTCTCAAAGATTTTGTATCAGGAGGTTTCAGCTCATAAGGCAAACAAGATTTGTGTTAGAGCAAGATCAATCTGGTCTACCTTGAAATCTCATGGAATGAAGTGCTACAGAAAGAGCTGCTGAGATTTTCTTTTTAAATCAGAAACTGAGAAAACATATCAGTGATTATGGTCTGCTCTAACTACTCTTAATTTTATATTTTAACATTAGTTACATCTGAGGTGCAGGAGGGAGATATAAAAAAAGATTAAGTGCTTTAAAGTGAATGCTGAGATATGTTCTAATGCATGTAACATAAGCACTACTTTCAGACGAAATTCATAAATGACAATTGCAACTGTTTCAGTTAAGCAAGTACCTTAAACAATGTGTATTTCCTTCTATGTGCCAGACTCTAGCTTACTTCTATAGGCTGCTTATACGGGTATCAAGTGGTTGTCACAAAACCCTTTGACATGAACAATATTATCAGCATGGCATCTTCCTGACCACACTGGAGAGTGTCTCTGTGTATCTGTGTATGTGAGTATCTGTGTATCATTGGAAACTGAACTGCGGACAGAGTTTGTACGGACCTCCTGGTGAACCAGCAGCACTTCTGGTGAGTTCTCCCCCAGCAGGAAAGGGACCTCAGGCCTGAGGATTACTTGAATCTTTTGGAAGGAGCGCTGAGCAACCAAAGATATCCCGTTCTTAGGGGATGGTATTCTTTTCCATCTTTTGCACAACACTTTACATATTTTGGTATGTTTTTTAGTGCTGTCAACATGCTGATGACTTCCATCACTGCATTGTGGCTTTCAGGTCCTATTTCTGAAGAACAGAGATCATCATAAAAGAACATGGATGATGACTATCTAGCTTAGTTGCCACATGCAATATTGACATAGGTTAGTGAGAAACAAGTTAAACAAAGTTGCATAAGCTAGATTTAAGATTAACTTGCAGAGTTCTCAGCTAATGATTTTTTCTGTGTCACCACTTATTTCCAGATACTCAAAAATCAAATACTAATAGCCAAGAGATGAATGGACAATACCTTTTCTCTCCAGCTGTTGCTGGTTATGAAGCAGTTGTTTCTATTTGTGATGAGTGGGATGCCAGTTTTGACAGCAATGACCAAGAATATCCAACTTACCAACCTGTGTTTACAGGTACAGCTCTAAAAACGTGATACTGAGGCAAGAGAGGCACCTATAACAGAGCCTTTTCTTGGGAAGGCTAATCAGGGCTGGAGTCGTTATGACACATCTTCTCTGGTGAAGGGAGAGCTCAGGCATCTCTCCATAGAGCTGTGAGTACCTATGAAAACAGTCTCTGAAGAAATCTTTTTCTCAGACCGAAATGTTCTGTACTACTCTCAAATACGAAGCATGAGGCGTATTTTATCAGACTGTTGCTTTGCCACAGCAGCTGCTGTGAGAGCAGGGTTTTGTGATCACAGGTTTAGGGGGACGATTTGCTTCACATGCAAAGAGCTTCTAATCCTGAAAATAGGCAATTCTGGGTTTTTTTTGGATAGTCACAAAGGAGTAGATACTACAGATCTCGATTTTTTTGTCATGCAAGTGCTCCACTACCACTACCATTAAATACTATTTGACTTCAAAATAACTATAAGGATTCTTCAAGAATCAAAGCACTACCAAATCTCAAGCATGGTCTCAAATATGTCTAAATCATGTTATACAGGAAAAATATTAAGCAGTGAAAATATCAGATAGTCTTGTCAATCTTGTATCAGTCTTATTTATTTATTTATTTCCTTCCTTACTCTTTATCTATACTAGATGGTTTTAGCTGAAACTTTCTCTGCCTTATGTTATTTTTGCAACTCATTAGGGGTGTCAGCATCATCAAGAGAGTTCAACAGGTCAGGAAGCCTGTTTACTATAGCTGCCTAAAGAGTACAAAAATGGCAATTGCCCATCAACTGCTTAGAATTGCAGCAGGAACTCAGTTATGTTTTAGAACATAGCACACAGGCAATACACTGAGAAATTAGCACTTAGTCTAGTGGAAAAAACAGTATGTGAAGTTTTATTTTACCCGCTTTGACTTAATGTGAGCTTTGGACCCATGTGGTTGAGCCATATATCTTAATACATTTCTATTTATTGCCTTCTTTGAAATCTAAAGGCCCTTAACAAGCAGTTACAGAATGTAAAAGAGAGAAACATATAGATTTCACGTGTACAGTACAAATCAGTGAAGGTCTATAGGGGAAGAAGCTGGAAGGGTTTAAATAAATGCAGCTTTCAGAAGACTCTGTGCTGACTCACATTTGTCTTAGTAATGGGACAAGAAACAGTTCCGATACATTCCACATGCCTCTTCCAAAAAAGAGAGATGTTAAGGGAAGGTATTTAATTTTTTTTTTCCAAATATAAGAACTTGGGAATTGTAGTTAGGGAAAAATCTTTTCACATAGATGGAATTAAATTTCCTTCTGAATGGAAGTGTCTCAAAGCAGAAGGATTTAATTATTGTGAAGCATGCACTAACTAGAGACTTGAAAAAGCTCATGTTGTAAAGTTGGCCAAGCACAAAAGAGTGCAGATGTGGGATGGATCTTGGAGTCAGTGCGGGTGAAATTCTCCTTTCTGATGAGGAGAGGCTCAACTTAGTGGGATGGATCTTGGAGTCAGTGCGGGTGAAATTCTCCTTTCTAATGAGGAGAGGCTCAACTTAGTGACACATCCTGGGCTGATGGTAGCAGTGAGTCCTGTCTAATCCTGAGTGTTTGGGCTGAGCCAGGGTGCAGACAATATGTGAGACCACAACCTAAGACATCCCTAAGCCAAAGCTGCAAAGATGCAAAAAGCTGCAAAAATGCTTCCCATACTAGGAAAAGATGCATCTTCCCCAGTCATTTCTGCTTAGTAGGCATTTTGTTTGTCTGTTTAAAGTCCTTCATGTTTTGGATGCTTTCAGCGGCTTCTCTACCTGTCTCGTGTCCTTTCTCAGTCTTCCTCATGCACACATAAGTCCATATGTGTATGAGGAAATGAAAACATAAATGGAATGAAGAGATAAATTTGTATCTTAACAATTACTTGTTTTTTTTTCCATACAGTGGTTGAATCTATGATGCAGATATACTAAATTAAATTTTTAAGTTTTTTTCTTCAGTGTATGGATGTATGTAACAGATTTCCTCCTTTATTTTAAAATGTGCAAACTGCAGCTTTAGAACAATGACTCTTTTTCCCTGGTTGTTTTTTTAAATCATGCTACAGAAGAGGGCGTAAGCAGGAGCTGAAGGATGCATAGGGTTTGTTCTGGCACATTGTGCTGGGATGGATTTCACTACATATTTTTATTTATTTGTGCAGTAAGGATACGGGAAAGAAAAGATGTTGTAGAGAGGAAAGCCTTTATTTGCCTGCCATCATGCTGTCATATGACAAGCAGAAAAGGTAATCACAAACCTAGCTCTTTTAGCATTTTGAAGTATGTTGGAGAAAAATCATCAACATGTTCACAAAAAACACATGAGGACTTGCTACTTGATAGAAAGTTTACTTTTCTCTTTAGTTCATCCATGTTAGATAATGGCCTTTTTATAATTCTGAGTTAAATGGTTAAATCCTAGGATTTTACTCCTACAAATAGTTAGCAATGTTGTGTTTCTTATGACATAGATAGGTCTCTTCATGAAGCGCAAATACAGGCCAATGATCTGAGCTTCAAGTGAACCCCCTGAACATTTAGCAACTTCTTTTTCAAGAGTTAGGAGGAGCAAGGAGGAAAGTCTCAAGATTTACTGCATAAGCAGCATTTTTTCCACAGTGGATCAGCTTTTATGAGTGAATACTTAAAGTCAGAAGTCAATAGAATTGCATGGTAATCAGTAAAGCTCTAATGTAAGAGCAACATATTGGATCAGCCAAAGAGGGGGAAAAAAAGGCTTTAAAATACATATTTTCGGATAAGATGTATTTTTAGTATAACATAACCAACATGTCCTCCTTTCTTCTTTACCTCTGACAGTGTGAGAATTCTAGAAAGCTTCTAGCACGATCTTATACCAGATCTGTCAATGCATTTTCCCATCAAAGTCGAAATTATGTGTAAATCTAGCTTCTCTCCCTGCAACTCCTGTGATTGGAAATCATGACAAGTTCTGGTAAATAAATAAGCAAGACATTATGTAATTAGGCTGGAATGAACCTCTGGACATGTATAATTCTAAATTCCTTTAGCATTTCTCTTCAGAGTACCAGTGAGACATGGATCCAAACAAGATAGAAATATGCAGCAATATGTCCTGTCTGGATGCTGAGGTTTTAACAATATCAAATCTCTAAGAGAGAGAAGGGAAAATATTTAGGTTTAAAAAAAAAAAGTAGAAAGTGAAGTGAAAGGTTAACTGCTAAGTATTGACTTTATATCATTAGAGGAGATAAAACTATGTTATAAGATTTGCAGTTTTACCTTATTAAAGAAGGCATATTAAATAAAATATTTTAATTTAATCCACCATACCAAGTTTTATGAAGTGCGATATAATCCCACCTTTCCATGCTCCCTTTTCCTAATGTGCACTAGATCTAATTAGTTTAATGATTCAGTGTAGGAAAGTTGATGGAGCTAGAAAAATTTGGAGCATGATTTTGATTAAAAAAGGGAGGAACTGTGAGTTCTTTCCATGTCCAGCCCAGGTTTTTAGTCTTAGAATCGGATCAGAAAAATACATTAAAACAGGTTCACCTGCCCCAAAATGGAATTTGCATTTCAGTTGAGCAATTGTGATCCTGTCTAGTAGAGGGGAGAAAAAAAGCTAGTAAGAGTAGAAAATAATAAATGAAATAATCTTCAAAATAAATAAAATAAGCTTTCCCTCTGCTATGTGGTAAGAATGGACACAGAAAATCCTCTTTTTTGCTGGTGATCCTCCTGCTATCTCAGGAGCATATTTTCCTGCTTTTTCTAGTCTGCTCAAGTGGTTTGTAGCTATCAGTGTGTTATGTTTTGGTAAGAGCAGGAATGCAAGTAAGAAACAGACTGGAAGGGAGAAGAGGGATGGTTGGAGATGGGGTTATGCTAGTATGGGTTGCGTTCATCCTCACTCTCACAAAGCTCCGTGTGCTGCCGGGAGGAGGTACCTGTGAGTTAGAGCCTACGGGTCATGATGAAAGACAGCACATGAAGAAAGACAGGGAAGGAGAAATTCTCAAGGTAAAAGTTGAATATGTGTTTTTGTGGAATTATTTGAATTATAATAACATCTCTAGAATTTAGCTGTGATTTAGCTAAGATGTGACTTGTTGTTCTTAGTACTGTTAAAACACAGCAAGAAGTAGTGCTTTCTCCACAGAGATAATAGATTTAAACAGAGGTGATATACAAAGGAAATGCAATTTCTATTTTCAGGACAGAGCTTGAGGCGTGGCGAATTAATTAATTTGCTTATGATCACTCTGAAAATTGTTGGCAAGGCCGGGAAAGGAAATGAACTCTCCTCAGTTTCTAGCTCTCTATTAAGAGAACATTTATCTATTTCTTTATTTAAAGCTGTATTAAAGATAGCTATTGCTAGAAAGGTGCAATATAAGAAAGGGTTCAGAAGATGACCTGAGTAAATTAATATTAATGGCTTTGCTGAAGAACTGAAGTGCCTCAAGTCTTTGTGAGAATGTTTATTACGGCAGAAGTATCTGATGCCATCAAGTCTTTTTTTTTAAAACTCTTAGCTATTATTAAAAATTGAATACAAGGAACTTTGCTAAAACTAGAAGGACAGATTCATGCCCAGCCAGAAGCTGCTTCCATTACCTACCAACCCCACAGCATCGTCCCCATGCAAAGCAAGCGGATTGTCACTGCGCTGTCACATGGAGAGACGGGAGTGAGCGCCTTCAAGCCATGCACCTCATTAGCTCCACAACAGTTTCCTATAAGGTGCCTTTAAGAGACACTTAATTTAATGTCATATCAAGCTCTATCCATCAAAGTGGCCTTGATCACATGAGAAATGGGGCTTCTTGCATATAGTGCACCAAACAAAGGCAGTCCAGATTTCCCATTTAAAAGTGAGTAGCGTGGCAGCAGTAATCATTATCTCGTCCACGCTGATCTGTGTGCTGGAAATGGCTTCCTATTAACGCCTGAAGAGACGCTGACAGCTTCTCTGGCTGTGAAGCTCCTGAGAGTGGGGCAATGAAGTAAGTTAAAAACTTCTTTTAAAAAAATGAAATGGTCTCTGAAAACCCTGCAGGGTTTTGTTGCTTGCTCAGGATAGAAAGAGTGTATTATATTAGAGATCTTGCACATCCTCCTTGTGCTGCACAGAGCGCCAATGACACTATAGAAATAGAGGCCACAAAGAATTCAAAATGCTACTGCTCCAATTATTAATATTTTCATCTTAAGAGCAGATTTGAACTATATATGTGCACAGTACCTCACTAATGAAATGCAGCTTCCTCTGGGGTGGAAGCTCTTAGTTAGCTGATGTGCACAGCATGGTGCCGGAAAGAAAGTGGAGAGAAAATGTAGTTTTAGTACATCATGGAAAGCCCCTGCTGCTGAGGAAAGTGCAAAGGCATCTTTAGGAGCCAAGCAGCTCTCCAAGTAGGGTAAATTGGGAGTAACCATCAGAAATTCGATAGAATAATGATACTGGTGGGAGAAAATAATCAGGCAACTTTGTCCATCAAGAGCAGACAGGGCCTCCTCATCTCCCCACTGACTTTTCCTACTATCAATCTTCACATTCTAACACCGACAGGAGAGTCTTTTCCAGACTACCAGGTTACATCAGATCAAGATTAATAATAGAATATAATGCAAAGACACTTCATCCAAATGAAGATCCAAGCTGTCTTGGATATGGAAGAGGTGTAAGCACATTGAATCAGTGCACAGATGCCTGGAGCTGAGTGGGGCCTATTGATTTTTGGTTTGAATGTAGCACCCATTGTGTCCTGTATTCAATTCAATTCAATATTTTTGAATATAAAGAAAATCCAAAGATTTAAAAAAAGTCATATTTAATTATTGATATATATTCCAGGTTAGTAGCATTTTTAAAAGGTCGAGGAGAAATTAACTGTATGGAGCCAAAAGATTATGAAGAAAGAGTTATAATTTACATTTGTTGATGTTCTTACAAATTTATAGGTAGAGACTGTAATTCCAAATTCAAGTCAGCTGGAGTCCAAAGAAATACTCAAAATATTGTAATATGTTTTGGATCAGATCTGATATCTTTATATACATGATGTTGATAAAAGAGGCCTGAGATGACAGTGTATTTTCTTTTGAAGTTTCAGATTACATGTGGGGACAAGAAGCATGATTTCTTAGGTTTTAAGTTTCTTCTTTATTATCTAAGCTACTGAAACGAAAGATGATAAATTAAAAGTTGATAAATTTTTGAAGTTATCAGTGAATCCAGTCTTAAAGAGGATTGATGAAAAGCTTTTCTTCTTAGAGAAAAAATCTTGGATACTTTAATTTGATGGAGTTGGAAATCAGTTTGGAATACATAGAGAATTCTCAATTGAACTAAGTAGTGTTCTGTGTTCGTAGCACCACAGGTGAATCTTTTGTCCCAGCTAAATATGAAGAACATGAAAATCTCAATGGAGGTTTTTTGTTTTCTGTTGTATTATATTTGAAATTGTTCTTCATCATTTGGACTTACTTTTTGTCTTTAAAGTAATCACAACTTAAGGTCTCATAACCTCTGTTAAAATAATCCACAGTCATGATTTGCCATCATGACTTGCTTCAAAAATTAGCTCAACCCCTTTTCCAGCAACTCATCATCCTCAAATCTCTAATAATCCTGTTATATTGCTCCAGTAATTCAAAGAGAATAAAATTTCACAAATTTGAGTGTAAATCTAAGTGAGAGCCCATTTTTCTTTTATTTAGCTGAGCCTTTATTTGAGGTGTCCTGCACGGGTTTTGGTGAAATAGCTATTTACAGAGCAATAAATGCATCAAAGAAACCACGTATGTCAGTCCCTGATAGATTAGTGTATGGCCCATCTGGGAAGGCCATTCCCTTTTACATACAAATTCAATTGTATAAACATAGTATATGCTTTAATTTCACCTGGAAGAACTTACTGCTGTTACTGATCCTAAGCAGTAGCTTGCTTCATAATTAATCACAGAGTGATTATATAATAAATCCATATCAATATGTAAATATGTCAGCATATAGCTCTTGAATCTTGCATCTATAGGCAAAGAGGATTTAATTCCATGTTAACTTATGACAAAATAAAACCAAATTAGAATAATTAAATTACATACTCAGTAATAAAATTATCTACATCTATAAGCAATTTTATTTGCAAAAGTGTGATTTCTAAATGAAGTGGTAAACTGGGTGATTAATTAAATTAAATATCTATGCAGTTTGCAAGATGTAGTGCTTGATAGCTTGATATTGCAGAATTACATACCATCATGTTGAAGCTTTATTATTTATAAAATAAAAAGTAAAAACCATAAAGCAAACCATAGAGTAAAACTGTAAGATTTATGAAATTAAAAAAAAATCTCCAAAATATATGTTGTCATAGACAATATCCCTGTTGTGTGGGTAGAAGGAGGCAGAAGTGCAGTAGAATTTCTTTCATAGTATGAGTAGCATCCAAACTAAAAGTTCAGTTTACAATAGCAATGTTAAGATAAATGTTTGGGTATTCTTATCAGATACTCCATGTGTCTGAAATTACCTGCCAAGAAGATGTTATCATAAAAACAGTCTAGGCTTTTCCTTGATAAAGAAGGTGCATTGTGACTGTAGAACAGTAGCCATAACCTTACTACCAACCGCAGAAAGTATCCATGCATGTTTTATTAAAGACTAGAGAATTGAAAATACAGACTTGTCTTTACCAAAAAAACACAAAGGTGAGGGAACTACTGTATTTGCTCTTTCAATTCAAAAGTAGGCATTATTTCTTTTACTTAGTAAT
>JAUBOD010000271.1:549831-579752 GCA_032353885.1 Nothura maculosa | reverse complement strand
CACAGTGAGGAAATGCTTCCTGAAGTTCCTGTGGAACTTCCGATGCTTCAGTTTGAAGCCATTTCCTCTAGTCCTAGGTTAGGTTAGGGTTAGAGGGTTATGGTTAGAGGTAGGGATGGGTTAGGGGTAAATTTAATGTTAGTATTGGATTAGAGTTACGTTAGTGTTAGGGTTTAGAATTGGGTTTAGGGTTAGGGTTAAGGGTTAGGGATAGGGTTATTGTTATACTTTAGGGTTAGAGTTAAGGTTTTTGTTAGACTTTATGGATTAGGGTTAGAGTTTAGGTTTTGAGTTATGGCAGGGTTGGGGCACAGGTTTAGAGTTAGGGTTTAGGGTTAGAATTTAGAGTAAAGGTTAGGGGTTCAGTTAGAGTAAGCGTTTAGGGTTAGGATTTAGTGTTAGAGTTTAGAGTTAGGATTAGAGAGCTAGGGTTTAGGGTTAGATTTTAGAGTTTGGGGTTAGGGTTTCAGTTAGAGGGTTAGAATTAAGATTTAAGGTTCGAGATAGATGCTTTGCGTTTGCATTTGCACATGTGTGCCGGCCATTAGGGTTTCTAGTCTCATTATAAGGTCCTGCCTTCATCATCTTCCTCTCCCTTGCCTCAAGTTTGACCTCCAAATCAGCTTAGAGGTCAATTTTGTTTGGGTTGGTGTTGTGCCTTCTGGCACAGCTGCTTCCAAATTCCTCAATTGCTCCTCTGCACCAGATAAGGTACTTGTTTGCACAGCTGTATAGCCGCCTTCAAAATCCCTACAACCAGATAATGGCTTCACAACAGTCTCAAGGTCTCTACCAATCATAAACAGGTTATGAATCTTCTCTTATGCAGGAGGGTAGTAAGATGGAAGGAGGAATGATGGAAGGAGGAACGAAGAAGGGAGAAAGAAGGAAGGAGCGAGAGAAGACTCCACCGTAACTTCTGGTTCATTGAACAGGCTGAACTTCTTTCCTCCCCTCCAGGCAGGACACAGGCTGAGGAGCCTCCTTGGGATTGAAAGCCCTCTCCCATCTTCTAGAATGAGTGATGATTTTGGATTTGTACACTAGGCACTAGCTAAGAACCCCATGCAGTGAGAATTTCCTGTATTGCCATCCAAAACCTATTCTCTAAATATTGCATTTGAATAAATTGTAATATTTGTGAGTTTGAATACTTATTTTGAAGGCAATCAAATCTACAATCAACAGACTGTGAACCCAGTACTTGCAGATTCAGGCCTATAGATGATCATACTATGTATCAACTCAATTTGCTGTTTTGAAGGCAATTGGACCTACAGCCAACAGACTGTTGTGAATCCATTACTGTCAGAGTCAGGCCCATAGTTACCACAGTATATGATATACCTATTAGGAGATGAGTCCAGCTGCCTCTAGTCTTTAAGGATCCTTTAAGGATCGTCACCTTTAAGGATCGTCAGGAACACAAGGGGATTCATTTACTAAATTTCCAACCCTGCCAAGCTGCGACAGGGTCTGTACCAACATTCATCCCTGTGCAAATTTCTGCATCTGCTACATATTGAGGTGAGTGAAGGTACATCTGTACCTGAGTGTATGCTACAGTGTAGGAAGTGTTTTGATTAAGGTTAGCAGTGGGAGAAGTAGGAAGTGTAGAGGAAGTTTGGAGTAAAGGCTGTACAGGGCATGCAAAAAGAAGTGCGAGGATGTGCCAGGACTCATCCTTCACTTGCTTCCTGGTTGGAGTCAGAAACAGGCTTATTTGTGGGAGGCATTTGTTTGACAAAATACTGGATTTGAGGATTAGTGATAGGATGGATTTAGCAGAGGGAGGAAGCACAGGGTCGCACTTGTAGTGAGACTGCCAAACAGCTTGTCAAGGGAAGTGTGAGACTGTGTCAAGACTCATTCCCTGACACCATTCAGGTTGAAGTTGAAAACGAGCAGGTGATAGGATTGTATGTGGTGTTAGGATGGCCATACACAAGTAAGAGAGAGTCTCGTGTATATGTGCACTTGGGGGGAGTGGGCTGCAAAAGGCATGATGAAGGAAGTGCGGCGCTGTACCAACACTAATCCCTGGGCAACTTGATGGGCTAGCCAGCATTGCAGTAGGTGATGGCTGGTGAGTAGCTGACTTTGCTAGAGTTCAAGAAGGGTTTTGTTTAAGGTTATTATTGGGAGAGAGGGGAAGTGTAGAGCCATATTTGAGAGAATGGTGTTAAGAGAGGAAGGAAGCAAATGGCCTCACTTGCAGTGAGACTGCAAAGCGCATGCAAAGGGCAGGCCTGGGGAAGTGCGGATCTGGATCAAGATTCTCACCATCCTCAGCTTTCCATTTTCAGGATGCCTGTGGAATTTATGATCTGACTCCTTGCCTCTAGGTGATGGCAGGGTGACAGTAACTATTTAGGAGAATAAGGAAGCATAGGTATCTTGGAGTGAGGATGTAAAAGACATGACTTCAGAAGAGAAGAACTCAGCCAACAATGATCCGAGGGCATATTTCCCGGTCTAGTTCATAGTGGAATTTCATACAGTCCTTTTTTACCTGATTGTGTGCTAGCATTTAAGGAGTTCCTTCAATAGGATAAGCTCTGGGAAAGGGAGGAAGCATAGAGGCGTGCTTGGAGAGGGGTTATAAAGGGCATGTGGAAGGAAGTGCAATGCTGTGCCAAGACTCATCTTGCACCTACTTCCTCAGTAGTGACACACCCAAAGAGGATAGTGTGAGGCCTTCCCTCACGTCATGCAGGATTGGAGCAGCAGTGAGAGCATTGTGTCAGGAGAGGGAGGATACACAGGGTGCCACATGAAGAGATGCTGCAAAGGGCATGCCTAGGGAAAGATGTGTGTGGGTCAAGATTCATTCTCAGAGCCTTGAGAGGCTGTGGACAGAAATGACTTGTGATATAGGAGCCCTTGCCTCTAGGGAATGCCAGGGTGGCTATAAGCACTTAGAAGCAGGAGGAAGCGAAATTTGGTGCCTGCAATGAGGCTGCCAAGGGTATGTGGAAAGCAGTGCAGGGCTGTGCCAAAGCTGATGCCGGGGCTTCTTTCTGGGGCTAGTGAGTAGAAAAAGGAGGCCTAGGAGTGCACTTAGATAAAGCCTGCAAATGGCATTAGAAAGAAGTGCGAGGCTGTGCCAACAGTGATTCGTGGACTACTTTCTGGGTTTCATCCATAATGGGGTTTGCAAGAGTTCTTTTCTCTCAGTTTGTGCGCTACATTTGGGGGAGCATTTCACTTTCAAAGAGGGAGGAAGCGTAGAATCATGTTTGGAGAGAGGTTGTGAAGGGTGTGTCAAGGGCCATTTTGTGACATATTTCAGGTTGTGTCCATAAGTGGGTCACCAGATAGGAGTCCTTCGCCCAACGTTATTCTATATTTATTCTAACTGTTCTGGAGAAGGAGGAAGCGTAGGTGCCCCCTTCATGTCAGGTTGTAAAGTATATAAGAAAGGAAGTATGAACCTCTGCCAATACTCATCAGTTGTATCTTTCTTGTTCTGAGCGACTGCGGGGTTTGGGACGGTTCTTGTCTATTTGACTATGCTAGAGTTGGGTGACACTTTGCTTAGAGTTATTGTTGGAAAAGGTAGGAATTGTAGATGCCTGTTGGGAGTGGACCTGTAAGGGACACACCAAAAGTGGGAAGCTGTGCCAAAAGTCGTCTTTCACCTATATTCACTTTGTTTGGAGAAAGAGTGTTTGCAGTTAGTCCTTAGCCTGACATCATTCTAGACTTGAGTAGGAGTGATAGTATTGAGTTAGGGAAAGGGAGGAAGTTTGGCACCCCCACTTGGAGTGAGGCTGTAAAGTACATGCTTAAGGAAATGTGGTTCTAGGTTAAGACTCATTCTCTAACACTTTTCAGCTTGCGGATGGTAATGGGTTTCGTGATAGGAGGCCCTTGCTACTGACGATCATAGAATCATAGATTTTTTAAGGTTGGATGGGACCTTTAGAGATCATCTACTTCCAAATCTCTGCACATGCAGTGTCACAGAGACCAAGTGGGACAGGATTGTGTCCAAGTGAGTTTTGAAGATCTGCAGAAAAGGAAACTCCAAAACTTCTTTTGGCAACCTGTTCCAGTTTTCTGTCATCCTCACTGTTAAGAAAATTTTCCATAAGTTCCTGCGTAATTTTTGGTGCTTCAGTTTGTAGCCATTCTCTCTTCTTCTATCAGGGGCCACCACTGAAAGTAGGCTGGCCCCACCCCCCCCTACTCCCTCTGTTGAGGTATTTGTATACACTTATCAGATCCCCCCCTCAGCCTTCTCTTCTTCTGGCTGAACAGGCCCAGTTCTCTCAGCTTTTCCTCATCGTGAAGATGTTCCGGGCACCTGATCATCCTTGTAGCCCTGTGCTGGTCTCTCTCCAGCAACTCAACATCCTTCTTTCACTGAGGAGCCCAAACCTGGACACAGTCTCCAGATGTGCCCTCATCAAAGCTGAGTAGAGGTGGAGGATCACCTCTCTTGACCTGCTGACAACGCTCTTCTTAATGCACCACAGAATCCTATTGGCCTTCTTGGCCACCAGGGCGGCACACTGCTGTCTCATGGTGAATTTGTCATCCACAATGACACCGAGGTCCCTCTCTACAGAGTAGTTCTCCAGAAAGTCAGTCCTCCACCCACACTGGTGTCTGGGGCCTCCCTCAGAGCGGAACTCCACACTTGTCCTCCTTGAACTTCATGAGGCTTCCCACCGCCCAGTTGTCCCATCTGTCCAGGTCCCTCCAGATGGTGACTGAACCCTCTCAGTTATAAGCTAGTCCTCCCAGTTTGGTATCATCATCAAACTTGCTGAAAGGGTACTCCATTCCTTCATTAAGGTCATTGATAAATAAAATTGAACATAACTTCAGGATGGACCACTGGGGGACACCATCGGCTGAAATTCCAGTTTAACTGGAACTCTTCCTCAACTGGAACTCCTGACGCCAGGCCTTCAACTGGACTCAGCATCGGAGATCACAAACCTCTGAACTCTGATGCTATGGTGGCAGAAAGAATTTTGAGAAGGATTAAGTGCGGGTACATACTTGAGGCAAAGCTGCAAAGTGCATGCTGAAGCAAGTGTAGGACTGTGCCAGCATTCATTGCTGGGCCAATTTTTGTGTCTGCTATACATTGGGGTGTGCAATGGTTCATTTCTCCCTAACAATGATAGAACTGGGGGAAGTTCATGCTTAGAGTAATCACTGGGAGAGGGAGGAAATGTAGATGCATGCTTGGAGTGGGACTGTAAAGGGCATACCAAAAGAAATGTGAGACTGTGCCAAAACTCATCCTTCAACTACTTTCTAGGTGTGAACAGAAAGATGGTTGGTTGTAGA
Organism: Nothura maculosa; assembly: GCA_032353885.1. NCBI lineage: Eukaryota > Metazoa > Chordata > Aves > Tinamiformes > Tinamidae > Nothura > Nothura maculosa. The sequence goes on along the minus strand of JAUBOD010000271.1, from coordinate 574,445 downwards.
AGGGCTTTGCTTGACGTTGGGCTTGACTTGAGGAATAATTTTAGGATGTAGTTAGAAGAAGGAGGAAACACAGGTGCACACTTGCAATGAGGCTGCAAAGGGCATGCCTAAGGAAATGCTGAGTTGTGTCAGGACTCATATTGTGACAGCTTTCAGAACTGCGTACAGAATTGGGTTGTTTGATAGGAAGCTTTGGCTCTACATGATAGTAGGTCGGTGGAAAGAGTTATGAGAAGGAGGAAGTGTAAGTGTACACTTAAAGTGACGCTACAAAGGGCATGATAAAGGAAGTGCAGGGCTGTGCCAACAGTCATTCCTGGGCAACTTTCCAGGTCTGGTTCACATTGAGTTATGGGATGATTCTTTTTCACCTGATCATGAACTAGAGTTTGGAGAGGTTTTTCCTTAGAGCAGTCGTCGGGAGAGTGAGGAAACATATAGATGTGCTTGCAGAGGAGCTTTAAAGGGCATGCCAAAAGAAGTGCAAGGCTTGCCGAGACTCATCCTTCACCTAGTTTCTAGTAGGAGACAGATGGAGGGTTGGTCAAAGAGCCTTCTCCTCCCCTGGCACACCCATGGGGCTGCACGCACAGGAACCTGCATGGAGGCAAGAAGCAGAGGAGCGAGAGCTGTGGGGCTCCTGCATTTGGAGTGGGGCTACAAAGGCCATGCCTAGGGAAATGAGAATCTGGGTCTTTCTCATGAGTCTCAAAGACTCATTCTTTGACACCTTTCAGACTGCAGACAGAACTGGCTTTTGCGATATGAGGCCTTGGCCATAGGTGATGTTAGGGTGCCAGTAACTTGTTAGGCGAAGGAGGAGGTTTAGGCGCACACTTGGAGTGAGACTGCAAAGAGCATGCCTAGGGAAGGGCAAGGCTGTGTCAAGACTCATTCCCTGACATTTTTCTGGTTACGGCCACAAGTGGGTTGAGTGATGGGAGGACTTGGTTATAGGTGATGCTAGGTTGGCAGTAATCAATTTGGAGAAGGAGGAAATGTTAGGCACATTCGGAGTGAGGCTGCAATAGCATGCCAAAGGAAGTGCTGGGCTATGCAAAGGCCCATTCCTTAGCAGCATTATGGGTCAGGTCCACATTGGAGGGTGGGATGGTTTTTTCTACCCGACTGTGCACTAGAGCTCTGAGGACTTTTGCTAGGGTAATCCTTGGGAGAAGGAGTAAGCATAGGGGCATGCTTGTAGTGAGGCTGTAAAAAGCATGTCAAAAGAAGTGCAAGGCTCATCCTTCACCTTTTTTTCTATTTCTGGGCAGAAAAATGGTTGGTAGTGGGAGGCCTTTGCCTGATATCTGGCAAAGACTGGAGGATTAGTGACAGGTTGGAGTTACGAGATGGAGGAAGCGCAGGCCCTCACTTGAAGACAGGCTGCAAAGGGCAAGCCTAGGGAAGTGCAGGCCTGGGTTAAGATTCATTCTCTAATACTTTTTTGATTGCGTTTGTATATGGGTGACTGTTGACACAGCCCCACACTTCCCTTGGCATGCCATTACACTCCCAGTCCAAATAGGACTTTGTGCTTCCTCTCCCTCCTAAGTGTATCCTATCACAATAGCCATACATCTGACAAATTCCTGCAACCAACCGCCTCTTTGTGTCCCAAAGCAGACAGCAGGCCTCAGTACGTGTATCGGCACAGCCTCGCAATTCCTGTTGCATGCCTTTTGCAGCCCCACTCCAAGTGGAGCTGTATGCTTCCTCTCCCTCCTCAAGTGAACTCTGAAATAACCCCTACCCTAGCAGAGGGTCAGCTACACACCAACCACCGCCCATCACAATGCAGGCCAGACCCAGAGAATTGCCCAGGGCTGAATGTTGGCACAGCCTTGCACTATCCTTGGGCATGCGCTTTGCAGCCTCACTTCGATCGGGGAGAGAGCCTTTCTTTCAATTCTAATCCTTTACTGCCATCTAGTGTCTGAAAGAGGGAAGCCCTCATATCACCAAGCCCATTGCTGGCTTTAACGTGAAAGGAAAGAGTATCGGCACAGCCCTGCACTTCCCTTGGAATGAACTTTTCAGCTTAACTTCAAATGGGATTCTGCGCTTTCTCCATCTCCCAAACAACATCTCTTTAAACAGCTTTCCCTGAACTCTAGCATTCAGTTCTCTACAAACCTACCACCATTCACTCTAATGTGAGTGAGACCGAGAAAATAGTCTTGGTACGAGTCTTGGCACATCCCAAGACTTACTTTGGCATGCTCTTTGCAGACTCACTTTAAGTGTAGTGCTGGTTGAATCTGTTGTGTTGTTCACTTCTGTGTTAGGGAGAGCTCAGGTGCGTGCTGTTACACTCGCGATTGTAGTGCATGCGTGTACGCACCCTAGTCCGAAGTCAGTAGTTCAGTTCAAAAAGCTGACCTGATTGCTTTCACAGAGATGCTGGAGTAGCCAGAAGGAGAGTGGGCCAGTATATGTACTTATTGGAAATACTCCTTTTGGACTTGGAGCATTTTGAAAGGAAAGGAGATTGTGCCCTTCATGAGTATATGTCTCTTCATTGGCACAAATGAGTATTGTGCCGATACTCATTCCTTTCACGTTGAGGCCAGCAATGGGCTTGGTGATATGAGGGCTTCCCTCTTTCAGACACTAGATGGCAGTAAAGGATTAGAATTGAAAGGAAGGCTCTCTCCCCGATCGAAGTGAGGCTGCAAAGCGCATGCCCAAGGACAGTGCAAGGCTGTGCCAACATTCAGCCCTGGGCAATTCTCTGGGTCTGGCCTGCATTGTGATGGGCGGTGGTTGGTGTGTAGCTGACCCTCTGCTAGGGGAGGGGTTATTTCAGAGTTCACTTCAGGAGGGAGAGGAAGCATACAGCTCCACTTGGAGTGGGGCTGCCAAAGGCATGCAACAGGAATTGCGAGGCTGTGCCGATACACGTACTGAGGCCTGCTGTCTGCTTTGGGACACAAGGAGGCGATTGGTTGCAGGAATTTGTCAGATGTATGGCTATTGTGATAGGATACGCTTAGGAGGGAGAGGAAGCACAAAGTCCTATTTGGAGTGGGAGTGTAACTGGCATGCCAGGGGAAGTGTGGGGCTGTGTCAACAGCCATCACTAGATAGGTTTCTGGTTTTGGCCTGCAAAACTTTGTGTAGTTTACGTTATTCTAGGGTTCCAGAAGGATATGGTATTATTGTCAGGAGAGGAAAAACAGGGCCCCATGGGAGTGATGTTACAAAGAGCATACCAAGAGATTTACAGAGCTGTGGAAAGACTCATCCTCAAAATAGGTTTCAGATTCAAACTGGAAATGCAGTGGGTGATTTGAGGCCTTGACTATATATCATAGCATTGTGGAGGCAAAGGAGTAGCAGAGGGTACAAACATTGATCTCCACTTGGAGTGAGGCTCTAAATGGCACAAAAAAGTAAGTGCAGGGATGTGCCAAGACTCAGCCTTGGGAATGTTTCTGGGTCTGGACCAAATTGAGTTGGGTGGTGTTTGGTTTGTTACTGACTGTATGCTAGAGTTCAGTTCGTGTTCTGCTTGGGGCTGTCTTTGGGAAGGAGAGGAAACAGAGTGGTCCACGTAGAGTGAGGCTCCAAAGGGCATGGTGAAGGAACTGCGAGGTTGAACAAAGTCAGCTACACACCAGCCACCATTCACAGCAGCTGGGGCGAGACCCCCACTGGGAAATTTGCCCAGGGAGGATAGCTGGGATAGGCGTGCACTGCCTTTGGCATGCCATTTGCACCCTGACTCCAGGTGTGCATATATGCATCCCATCTCTCCTAATTCTTTACTGCCACCCAGCAGTAAAGACAAAGAGCCAAAAAAGCGCCCATACACTTGTATGGCATTTTACCCCGTTTCTAACTTAATCTTGCCTTTTAGATCATACCGAAACCTCCCCGACAGAGGACTGGGATACCTGATGCACACAGAAATAGGCCCCGAGGCAGAGTACCTAGGACACGCTACCTCCTTTGGTTGGCGCAAGCAAGGGCAGCAAGGGAGAGCAAGAAGAAGCAGTAGACACACAGCAGCTCCCTGTCCAAAGGCAGAGCTTACTGCCTTAGGCCACTGCAGCTGCTTGCACCAAGGAAGCCCAGTGGAACGCAGGACAGCCACGGGAAGCTCAGCAGAGCAACATCATTCCACTACTTCCCATTCTTTGATTCCAGTGATTCCCATTGGTGAAAGCGAGTGAGCAACTGGAGTTCCAGGGGGAGCTTCAAGAGACCAGCCAGTGAGCCATGCACAATCCCAGAGCCTCTTCAGAAAAGAACTCCGCCTTGGCCAAGCTGTGCTGTTGCTGCAGCAGAGCCCAGCAGAGCCCAAGACGCAGCTGCGCTCTCCTCCCTGCTCTGGGTGGACTGGCCACCCCTCCATCAATGCTGAAAACATGCTGCAACACAACAGCTTAGAGAGGAAGAGAAGGAGCGGGAGCTGGGAAATCCCTAGTAAGTGGGGCATGGGGATGTCTCTCCCCAGAGAGCTTTGCAGAGACTCTGGGCCGCACTTGGCATCCTAGGAGATCTCAGTGTTGGCATCCTGTATGCGGGAGATGAGGGGGGTCTATGCATGCATGGAACAGGGATCCCTGTGCCAGCCAGGAACAGCCATGTGGCTGTGGGGAGCTCCAGAGGTCCTGGAAGTAGGTCCTGGTATAACGGAGCCCTTTCGGCTGCAGGAAGTATCACACAGAGCAGGAGCCTGGAGGAGTGTGCGCTGCCAGAGCTCCTTGAAACGCTGCTGGTAGCAAGGAGACTACAGCGACTTCACATGCTGCAGGGCCTGAGTTTGCCTGTAAGTGGGAAACTGTGTCAAAAGTCTTGCTTTTGGCAAGTTAAGGTAAAAACCGCAGGTGGTACCCTCATCTACCCAGCCAGTTATCTCATCATACACAATGGTTAAGCATAATTTCCAGCTTCTTGTCCTCCCCATGCTTAGGGATGGCAAAGGTGCCATCGCCTTCCTGGGCTGGAGGTGAGGTCGACTGGCCTGTAATTTTGTGGGCAGCCTCAAGCAAGGGTTCAGTGAGTCAGAGCGCAGGCACCAGGCACTGCTGGGCTCCGTCCTGGCCCTGCTGGGCACTAGCCCGGGACCTGGCCATGTGCAGCAGTGCTTGCTCCACACTGGGACTTTCTTTCAAGGAAACCGCCTTGCTTCTGTCCCACACGACCAGTCCCCTGCACCACATTCCCAGCAGCACATGCTCTCCCAGCTGGGGCTGGTTTTGCAGCCAGCAAGGATGGCAATGCTAGGCGGGGTTGCCCGTGTCTCTTGGCTTCTGGGCGGTGCTCAAGGATGCTCGTGGAGTCCCATGGCAATGTTGCAGTAGACAGGAGAGCGCCATGGGCAGCAAGGGCCACGGAAATGACATCTCTCCTTGCGTGTTGCTGGGCCATTATGGCCCTTCAGCTGCAGGCACCGCTCTTGAGGGCTGAAGCCACCTCACAGCCCCCAGGTGAGTGACTGGAGATGGATGTCCCAGGAGATCCTGTGGAAGGATATCACGGGGATGAGCTGGGGGATCCCAGACACTGGCATGGGAGTGTAAAAGGCAGTGGCTCCTCCTGCTGGCCATAAACTGTCGAATGCAGCTTTGCTCCGCAGCACCCTCCCCCCAGCACTCAGATAGTCCCCGGCAATGGATTTATCGTTAGATTGATGAGGGTGGGGAGCAGATCCCACCAACCCCCCTGTCCAAGCGAGCACCGCGCAGGCGCGCTGACCCTCCCAGCATGGCGCCCGCGCCGAACTCCCCTCCCGCCCATCTCTCCACAACGCCCCGACCTTCTTCCCATAACGCAATGCTGCCCCCCCCCCCTTCCGGCCGAACGTGCGGCGCTGATTGGCCGCTCGGCGGGCCTGGCCGGATGTGGGCCGTCCGCCGCGGTGTTTGAACGGTAACGCTCGCGCTGCGCTCCTCGTCCTTCCCGCCGCCCCTTCCCGCCGCTCCTCCCCGCCGCTCCTCCCCGCCGCTCCTCCCCGCCGCTCCTTCCCGCCGCTCCTCCCGCCGCTCCTCCCGCGCCCCGCGGCGGACGCAGCGCCGAGCGGGCGCCCGCACGACGCTGGTGGCTCTCGGCCGGCACCAGCGGGACCCGGCAGCTGGCGCAGGGGAGGCTGGAGCGCGTGCCCGTGTCGGCCGGGCCCGGTCCCCGCGGGGGAGCAGCCCGTGGCGCCCGGGCAGGCCGCGTTTCCGCGGGGCGGCCGCCTTGGGAGGGCACCCGGTGTAGCCGCTGCGCTGGTAACGGGAGCTGCTCTTTTCGCGGTCTTCTAGGGCTTTGCTCTTAGAATCTCCTGCTCCCCTAACCCCAACGGCCCTCATCTATTAAGTTTACAGAAAGATAACAAGCACAGGCGGCTGCCAAGCTGGAGCTGCACGGCATGCTGCTTTCAAGCTTATTAATACGCCTAGCATAAGGAAACATGGGCTAAGCTTTCCCTTCGCAGGTGCTTGGAAGACGTGTGGGTCTTCACCGGCCTGGAAATGGCAGCGGATGAATATGGGGAAATTCTCCAGTATTACAAGCTGTATGAAACTATTGGAACAGGTAGGGCTAGTCTGAGCATGAATTAGGTGCTAGGATTGATCTTTTGGCTGTTCATGGCTTTATGACTTAATTATGACTTAATGCAGACTGTATTTTTTTTTAAAAATCTGTGGATGTGATGTCAACTTTTTTTGAGGAGAATCTTGAAATTTTAGTTAAAAGTTGATAACATGACTTCTTCCTGTAATTAAGTTGTTGCAAACATTGCATGCCATGTGCCTCAGTGTAACTGAGAGATGATAAGGAAGAAAGGATGTGGTCACGATGTTTAAATCTGTCTCTCCGGATTTCAGGAGGATTTGCCAAGGTTAAACTTGCAAAGCATCGTCTCACTGGTGAAAAGGTTGCAGTCAAAATCATGGACAAACTGTCTCTCGGAGTAAGTGGGGATGCACGGAAGGTGGCAATGTTGTGTGTCTTAGGCAGTTTTCAAGAATGCAGGGTGTAATATGGAGACCTGCTGCCTGCTTTGTGGTGCTGAAGGACATAAACTCTGTGCACAACATTCCCTTGACGGAAAATTGATTTAGTTAAAAAACTATTAAATCAATTTATTCAAAAATGAATGCAACCACAATATACTAGAAATACCACAGAATACTACATTTGCCTCTCCAAGTTTTACTGGCAAGTGTGCCGGAATTCTGGAGGAGTAATACCACAGCTTTTGCTGAGCTGAAGTTGAGAAGTTGGCTCATGTGTCACTTATATGCAGTTTTTATTTTTTGATGGCTTACTGCAATGCACAGTGTATAAAAGTAGTCAGATTCAAGAATCTTATTTTCTCCTAGGATGACTTGCCTCGTGTTCAAATAGAAATTGATGCCATGAAGAGTTTAAGTCACCAAAATGTTTGCCAGCTGTATCATGTGATAGAGACATCCAACAAAATATTCATGGTCTTAGAAGTAAGCGTTCTGTTATTGATGCTTTTGCCAATGGTTAAGCTTACATATCTTAGCTTTAGCAGTAACCGATAAAGTATAAGCTGAGGTATTCTAAACACATTCTGAACACATATATTGATCAGTTCTGTCTTCTAGGTTCTTGTAAAAACTGCTATCAGATGTTCATAGTAATGGAGTTCCTGATTCAGTATTATAAGCTATTGACTGTAGGAGCCTAAAGAAACCAAATTTCATCATCTCGCTGTGATCTGTATTATGTTTGACACTTGCCTGAATCTCTATAATTGGTACTTTTGAACTTGTTTGGTCTGCCAAATAAGATGGTATGTGATATATTTGAATTTGGTACATTTGGGTTTCTACAGTAATGAGGCAAAGAGGATGAAATAATTCACTCTAATTGCTGCCCAGGCTTCTCCGCATTGACTGTAACCTATGCCTCAAGAGTAGATTAAATATATTCTCAAATACTTTTTCTTACTGTTTTATAGTATTGTCCTGGAGGAGAGCTGTTTGATTACATCATTTCTAAGGACCGCCTTTCAGAAGAGGAAGCTCGTGTATTTTTTCGACAGATTGTTGCAGCAATTGCCTATGTTCACAGTCAAGGATATGCTCACAGGGATCTCAAACCAGTAAGACTGTATGATACTAAAAATATTCAATAAATAATCAAGATAGTCTTTAATTTCAACATTAATAACTGAAATAAGTTACATTTTTTTCATTATCTTATGCATAGAAGGCCATTATCTGTAATTTTGTAAGTAAGTTATTTCTACTTGCCGCTCCTATATTCCTCAGTAGAGTTGAATTTGACTGGATCTGACAAATCCTAGGTAAGAATGAAACCACAGCCGTGGTTTTAACTTTTATTTCAATTAGCCTTTTTCTTCCCTTCCCAGTTTGTATCTTTAGAGAAACCATTATGTTACCTGTCTGTTGAAACTATTCTATTTTCAAGTGTCCCCCCGCTCCCCCTCTCAAAAAAAAAATATAGTTTGAAAGAAGGTGTAGGGTGAGACAAATGCCACTGTTCCTTCCTGTATCCTTTTTTTGTCCCTTTAGCATAGGGAGAATGAATTTCAGTCCTTCGTTGCCATCATTGGGGGAAAAAAAAAGTTCTTTCCTGTGTTCAATCTGAATGCCTATTGTTTAAGCTTATATTTGTCTGATCACTCTGTAAATACATGTACACATATCTTCATACCCTTATTTTAGATATTTTAAAAGGTTGCTATGAGATGTTTTATGCGCTATCACTCTTCAAAAGTTTTTTGATTGAACATCATTCTCTGTCTCCTCTAAAGGGGCAAGTACTTCAGCTCCAGAGCAGCTTCATGGCCAACCACTGACCTTGCTTGGCAGGGGTTTTTTTTTTGGATTTTTTTTTTTTTTAAAGATAAGATTCTAGCTGCTAGTGGAAGGAAGAAATAAGAATGTAAGATGAAAGACAAAGTGGTTTCTTAGACAATTATGTGAAAAGCATTCATTATCACTTTCTTTTACATCAGGAAAATTTGCTCATTGACGATGAACAGAATTTGAAGCTAACAGACTTTGGACTTTGTGCAAAGCCCAAGGTAGGAATATGAGTTGTTTCTACAAAGTTGAACAAAGTCAACTATTAAGTACATAAAAGTATGTTAGCGATACGTATTTGACATCAGAGTTCAATGAATAAATTTGTAGGTACAATGAAATTGAATGAAGGGACTTAAGCCCCTACATTCAAGCAATTCACGTGCTTGTAACACAGCTGTGTTTATATTTGGTAGAGCCTTAATTGCATATATGATGGAGCAAACTCTTAAATTATTTTTCTCCTCTTGCATCTCATCTTTTATTTTACTCTAATGTGGAGATTATCCTATAGTGTATGCATAATAAACCTGAATATAAATAAGATGATGTGCATATTCTCTAATATTTTGAACCACATATATCTTTACTTGAAAGATCTTTATATATGTGGAGAATATAGATAAAAGCAAATATCTTTGGCAAGTGACAACTAAGTGATTACCTTAGTTCCGTATAATTGAATTGTTTCCTGCATTTAAAATGGTTTTATAGAAGTCTTTTTCCCTGTGGTAAATTTAACATGTAACAATGAAAATCACAAGTTCATTAGAAAGCTATTTCCGTAAATATTGGTATAGATAGCCAGGTTGCCTCATGCCCAGTAGCTCTTGGATTGTATCTTCCCACATTTCATAAACATACTTCCTTCACAATTGTGAAAGGAACTGCCCCTGTTAGATGAGGAGCTGAAGACTGTTAATTTCAGAAGAAAACACATGAATGAGATATCTGGAAGCTGAATATTTGTAGGATGCTTGGTCTTGAACAATTTGCATTTACTGAGCTTGTGGATAAAATCAAAACAAGAAGAGGTCAACTCAGATGCGCAGCAAGCAAATGAGGCCACCATGGCCTTTAATGCCTCTTTGTTAGAAGACTTTAAGGCAGTCTAGGTCTGGTGCTTCTGTGTGACTGAGTTTTCTGTGATATTCTAGGGTGGCCTGGATTATCATCTTAACACATGCTGTGGAAGCCCAGCTTATGCAGCACCAGAGTTAATTCAAGGCAAAGCGTATATTGGCTCAGAGGTATGTTGCACAGTTGCTTTTTTCCCCCTCTGGAGTTTTTAAGGTTGTGACCTTCACATATGTACACTTAACTTCTCTCTGGAATATTGCTCTATAACATTGTCTAAGTAATTCTGAGAAGCTAGCCTTAAAAGTCACAGATCAGAATAACATATAATGCGCTCTATTGGTCACAGGTTATGCTGTTGCCTAGTTTTTCTCTGACAAATCTTTCAGGGTCTCCATAAGTTGCTTTGTTTTATATGCTGCAGGACAATATCTTAACTCTTTCCTTTTGCTGCAAACTTTTTCAAAGAAGAGTTAGATTCTGTTAATGACCCATCAGGTCTCTCAGACTTTTGTGCAGTCTCGCTCAGTGAACCATCAGGCTTATTTAAGTTAATGTATGAAGATTTTTTTTCCATTTTGTGCTGTGTAGTATGATGCAGTAACTGTGAGAAGAAAAAATGTTAATGTATTGCTTGAAGTTCATACCTCGAGTATTGGGGCATGCTACCTCCAATTTTAATCCATTAGAACTAGAATCCCCTCAAAAGTTCTAAACTGCTGCTTTATAAGCAGAGCTTTAAAGGTGCTGCTTTAGTGTATAGATGCTACTTTACTAGTTGCTTCTGATAAGTTTGAATTTGTAATGCAATAGTATTTTTTGCTAGCAGAATTTGAAAAACTCGTTTCTGATGACTTGAGGAAGGATGCTTGCATTTTAAGTAGTGCTCTGGTTTCAGCAGAAGGATAATTGAATTCAAATTGTATACTTGCACTAGAAAATGTAAGATTTCTGTCCGAAGGCAGAGTGTTGCTTCTCATGAGTTGTATATGGATTTGCCCAAAGCTGGACAATATGATCTATCACTAAGCCATATCACTTTTTGTGTTTTTAGGCAGATATTTGGAGCATGGGAGTACTACTGTACGCTCTGCTGTGTGGTTTTCTCCCTTTTGATGATGAAAATGTCATGGCTGTCTATAGGAAGATAATGGTACGTTCAGATTTTCCTAGAAAGCACTAGGAGTACATCACTTAGTGCTAATAGAGGGACCTCTGCTTTTGGAATGGCAGACTTTGTTGGACTATGCCTGAGAATAAATATGCCTATCTTGCTTTTTGTTCCATTTTGATCAGATTCTTTCATTTTGGTTCCTTTTCAAACAGTATTTGTGAACTTTGCTCTTCTCTATCTCTAACATGGAGTCTAATATTTCTAAAATTTAGAGGAAAATCCTCAAGGGTGCTCAAGGACCACTGTGGGAGAAAGCAACTCATTTATACAGGCTCTCTTTATGGAATGCATAGCAATTTGAGCACTTTAAAAATACATATTAGGTTCATCTCATAATATATTTTTTTTTTAGGTTTGAATTGGAGTGGACTTGTGTAGCTTGATAGAAGGTCTATAGGAAGCTCAGGTTGTGTTCTTGGGGAATACTTGAAGGAAACAAAGGCTAATTGACTCAAAGAGATCTTGTGAAGATATTGGTAGCCATAAAACTTAGTATTAAAATATTAATTTCTTACTTGCATAATACTTATTAAAATGAACTTTCGTCAGTAAAATGTCTATCAGAATTGAAGTACATTTCTTTCTCTGTTTATGAACTAATGTGCATCTGTGCATGCTCTCAGAGAACTACAGAAAATCCTTTAGGATAAAAAGTATACCAAGATACAGAATCTGGTATATGATGATATTGCTAAGGTCTTTATTTCCATAAAGGTCTGTCACTAGTGGAGACTTAAGAACTTAAGAGCTTATACGTAGAACTGAGTTATTAAGAGCATCAATGATTAATCCTTAATCATTTAGTCATTTGTTTAACATGTGCAAGGGCTAGGAGTTGGACACAGTTAAACATTGATTAGTAAAGCTTGTTTACATGAACTGAGATTCAGCTTTAAAACTGAGTGCAGTCAAAAACTGGTAATCCTAACTGTGGATTTTAAAATGCATTTACTATTTCCACTCAATTTATTTTAATTTAATGTGATTGTGAATTGAAAATTGATTTAAATTAAGACACTTAGACATTTTTGTGGATTTTAATTTCACACATTATAGATCTTGAAATTTATTTTAATCTCAACTCAGAGCTATGATTCCGAATCGGTATATTTGATCTGCTGCTTGAATCTAACTAGGAACTTATCACTCACATGCAAAATTTTTTTATTCTATATAATGCTCTAAATCTCTGCATTTGGCTATACTTGAATATACCTTTAGTTTTTGTGTGAATAATCAGTTCGTTGTAATATGTTAGAAAATCTTGCTGATTTTTCTGTATCTGTTAGTTATTGTGAATTTTTTACTTTCCTGCTTTGCTCTCAATTATTTAGGTGTTTGCTCAGTTTTCTCTCAGTTCTTGTTCTGTAGCAATATGTTAAAGTAGAACAGATAACTAGTTTCTTGGATTAGCACAACGGTGATGTGATGTGTAATCTTTGCCTAGTCTGGGTGTAAAGCTGCTGTGAGGAACTACACACCATTTCTGAGGAGCTCATTAAGAGTATCTATAAAGACATAATTCACATTCTTTAACCTGTGATGTCAAAACAATACATATTTTACTTTCATATCTAAGTATAATATTACATACTTTTTTATAGTCTTTCTGTATAAACAACTTTCATAAATTATTTCATCATAGCTGTTCATTGATTTCCTTCTGTTTTTACTCCAAAATAAATGGAAGGAAATGTCACAAAAGCTAAGTGTCTGAAAGCTGACTTAGAAATACATGACACAAAAAAACAAATTATTCTTACTATTACAGCTTTTCAGATTTGGTCTTAATGTTAAATTTATTCAGATATTCTCATGGCTGAGTTTTAATGTGTCAATTGTTTTTTCTTTATTGACTGAAGATGAGTGTTAGATGTAAATAACCTAATAATTCAGTTTGAACTAACTGTTCAAAGCATATTGAAAAAGCACTTTTCTCTGCAGAGAGGAAAATACCATGTTCCAAAGTGGCTATCTCCTAGCAGTACACTACTACTTCACCAAATGTTGCAGGTAAATCTCCTTTAATAGATGCAGCTTCTCTTCAGCTAAGATCCATAAAATGATATTGGACGGCTAAAAATATCACTTGGACAAAATATTTTAGAAATATGCATTTTGTGAACAATTTTCCTTCTTCTAGATCTCTGGAGATTAAGATTGCCTTCTACTACAAAATTCTGAAAAGAAATACTGTGCTGTGAAAATGTAAACAAGACAGTTACCTTACCAAACAGCCTGTAATCAGGGGTTCACTATGTATGCTATGTATAGATACTTTGCTAAGTAGCAAGGGAAAAACTCTATATTGATGAAGATTAATGTACTAAATATGCTAGAGTTAATCAGTGTAACCAGGGCTAAACATTCCTGGAATGTTTACAATGAAGTGTGCGTTCTGTAACCACTCGGATATTTGACCTTTTTGGTGAAGTTATGGAACACTAATTTTTATTTTGTTTTTTTTTGCCAGTTCACAAATCTCTGACAAAAATCAAATGATCTTCTCTCTTCCTGTCTCATTTAAGTAACAGCTTAGTTCTCTTATTCACTAGGTGGACCCAAAGAAGCGGATTACAGTTAAACATTTGTTAAGTCATCCTTGGCTTATGCAGGGTTACTCTGATCCTGTTCAGTGGCAAAGCAAATACCCAGTGAGTACATTTGTCAAATTAATGCAACAAAAATTATTGTCTTACTACTATGACCCTCATGTGGAGGTTAGATGACAAACCCTCCAAAGATGAGCTTTGGGATAGTTGTGGTTGCTTCTTTAACTTAATACTTTGGAAATGAATTTGAAATTATTTGATCTTGTTATCTCTAGTGAAGGAATTTCAAAGTGTGTTTTTACTATATGCTGCAAGTGCTGCTTAATTTGAAAAGTAACTGACTTACAGTAATATGAAATATTTCCATATGAGAATGTCACTTAATCCTAACATTGCTAAGTCAGTACTTTATAAAAGGTACAAAATAAAAATATTCTTCAGAGAATGTCATGCACAGTTGTAGTTTGTCCTAATTCTAGCTCCTAATGTCCTAATTTGTTTGTTCTAATTATAACTAGTTTATATAAACTTTAAGCTCATGGCAATAACGTTTGTCGTTTTTCCAACGTTTGTGTTGCTTAAGTAACTTAAGCTAGGGCAATATGAAAACTAGCTATCAGTCGGTACTAATTTCTGTCTACTTCACTCAATGCCCAGCTTAAACCATTTGGTGTCACTGTTTCTCTGTGTAAAACACAACTGCTTTACTGTATGTGTGACACTGTGCTAGGAGTCTCTTTTAAGATGTGTATATCTAGAACTTTGATTACATAAGTACCAATGAAAGTTCAGCATTCTAGTAAAAAAGAAATGTCATCTGTGTTCCCATGGCAATCTGGGACCTCTTACACAGGCCGGATTGATGTTGTAGAAGTGAATAGTTTTCTTTCTATTCTCTACGTTATCTACACATAGCTGCTTAAAAAGGAAAGCTGAGAATGGCTGGTTCTTGACTTAGCCTAGTAGGTTTCATGACAGTATCCTAGTCAGATATAGAAAACAACTTGAAAGCCTCATGCTTCAATACAGATTATGTTCTTGCAGCTGGGACACATTGATGAAGATTGCATAACAGAGCTATCAGTGTTTCATAAACGGAGCAGAGAAAGTATATCAGAGTTGATAGCACAGGTAAGAAATACACCACTAGAACTAATTAGTCTACTAATACAGTAAACTTAATATTTACTTATTCATAAATATAAAATATATTGCCTTCCAAAAATGAGTCAGTCCTTGCAGAGATTTAGAGTGTGGTTGTAGGTTATAACCCAAGTTCTACGTTTCAGATTTATTTTTCTTCTTCCTCTAATTGTACTAAGTTTGACTATCCCTGATTCTCATGATGTTAAAATTTTTGTGATTATCTTAAAGTCATAAGATGCTTGCAGGAATCTGTAACTAAAAAGAGATTATGCAGACTGTAAATAACTAAAAATTTCAGAGCGTAATCTAGCAGAACAAGTACTTTTGGGAGGAATTTTTACTCACAGTTTAAAGAATCGCTTTGGTCACTCTTGAATACAGATGAAAATGTGAACTGATTATTTCTGTAGTGCAAATGTTAGTAATGACCATCCTAGACGTTTGTAATAGATTTAATGCATGATAGGCACTCTGCCTTTAAGCTGAAAGTGAATTTTTCACCTTGAACTTGAATTTCAGTTTCTTTCTACATAAAGAGGGTAGTTCTTCACTTTGGAAAAAAAAATGATAGGTTTTTCCATCTGGCTTTAAGAAAAAGAAATCTGGCTTAAAGAAAACTTTATTTTGCGTAGTACTACAGGTGAGTCATTAATGGACTTGATGCTTCTTGTTTTTTCAGTTGCAGAAAATAATTCAGATCTACCTAGTGGGGGGGGGATGTGTATTGCTGAGAATCTTGTATACAAACTAAACTTGTATAATGTGAGCCAGTTTTAGTATGCTGCAAGACTGTTTATTTGTGCAAGCTGAATTGCATTAAGATCATGCGAAATTTTAGTGCCATTTGGAAAAGAGATTGTGTCTTGGCATGGCTGAATCTATTTCTTAAGAGTAGGAGTTTTGTCATTTGTCATGCTCCTCAACAGAGATATTTTTGGTTTTAATGTTAGTTCTCGTTATGATTGTATCATGCACTAATTTTCAGGCAGGATAGCCTGTTCTTATATTGCATACACAATTATGAATCAACTGAAACCGCACTTAAGCAGTCATACATAAATGCAGAGTATGTAATATTTCAGGAACAAATGTCCAAACTTCTTCTGTATTTCTACAAACATAAATTTTGGTTTTGTTTGTTTTAGTGGAAATATGACCAATTGTCAGCAACATATCTCTTGCTTCAATCCAAGAAGGCTCGTGGAAAGTGCATTCACCTAAGGTTACCATCTCTGATAGACCATGCCAGTGCAACACAGTTGGCAGGCCTAGAGGTACGTTCAGAGTCCAACAGGTTAAAATACTGATTGAACAAGCTCTGCTTGTTTGCTGACTGCTTCACTAAACATCAGTGAGACAGTGTGTGCAGTCAGCCAAAGTCTTGGTCATTAAACACTTCAGTCTCTTCATTAGAATGTTTTAGCAAGCTGGGCAAGTATTACAAATTAACATCTTTGGGATAACTCTCTGGAAGGATGTAGTGTACTATAACTGACTTATCATGCAGAATCTCCCCCTGGTTAATCATGGAAATTGATTAAAAAATACCTGTCATCTGGAAACCACAAACATCCCTGTCAAAGGAGACTCATTTTTTAACTGTTCCATTTTGGAACATCCTGGAACATGATGCTCAGCTCCAGTAAAGGAAATATATTCCTAAAGGCTTTCCTGAATCTGTTTTCTTTAATTCTTTCATGAATGTAATGAGGATTTACAGTAAAGTCTGTTCCTGTGCTTTAGTAGTGCACATAGAGTCCTTCAGAACTGATATATATAAATATATATATATAAATATATATATAAGTAGCACATAAGCAACGTGTGATGTCAGTGATATTCATCTACATTTGACAAACTTGAAACCATTCAATAATCACCATGCTTCTAAATCATTCCCTCTTTAACTGTAAAATTCAATGTGAAAATGAGTAGCTATCTGAATATTCTTTTATAAATGATATGCAGTCAAAATACTTTCATAAATGTGATTCAACTGCATATAAATCATTTTATGTCACTTACTAAGCTGCTATGAGGTATAAGTCAGAATTCTAAACTTGTCAGTGCCTTATAGAAGCATGAATTCTAACTGTTACTAAATACACATTGTATTTGTCTTTTAAAACTCAGAAAACTTTAATGACAATCTTTACTAAGTTCAGTGGAACTAATGTGGTGAAGTTGCTTCATTTTTACTGGTGAAATGATGTCTCAGATTAAATAGATAGGGCAAAATGCTACAATTAATTTGTATATTAAAGTTTGATTGTGATCGTGTCTACAGAATGCAACAACACATTAGTCTTAAGCAAACAGTTCTGAATATTGTGTTACCTCAACGTGAATATCACCTGGGTTTGCTTAAATATCCAAATGACAAAGTTCTCTATGCAGCACTGGGCTAGTGTCAAGAAAAGCAGAACTTCTAGCAAGCTTGACAGTTTGGTGGCATAGCCTTTTGCTTATTTCAAGCAATTTGAAGTGCAAGGATATCCACCCAAAAATAACCATAGCATGAATTTCTTTTAGAACATAGTGGCAAACTTTTGTATTCAGCCAGCTGAAGACGATTTGAACTACAAAGGGCTATGGCAGTAGTTAAACAGGAACCTGTTCAGGGTTTTGTACTAAATCATCAAGGACATCTGATAATGTGCTGGGAAACTTTTTATGGATATGATTACCATAAAATCTTTATACACTGGCCAACGAACTGCACACAAACCATATGATAGCTTTCTAAAATGGCATTCATTTGGGGTATGTATTGATAAATTAAGTATATGCAGTTCCAGGGACAAGGTAGAAAACATGACCTTAAATACTTTCCTGAAATTAGCAAAACATTAGAAAAAGAGGATACTGCTTTTTGTGATTCTGATTGTATAGATAATGAAAGTATGAACTATCTCTGCTGTTTATAATATTGTTGTGTCTTTGGACACAAAGAGGAACTTTGCCTCTTCCCTGGAATTGGAATGATATATCCTATTTCATGACTTCTCAGTAGTGGCAAGAAGGATGAACTGTGGTAGGTGTTCTGTAAAGTGACACGTTCTGTCTCTTCCGATCCTCTATAATATAGAATCATCTTCCCCTTCCAGGTTTCAACATATGAAGATATGGTAGATTCTTTTTGGTCTGGGAGGGGTTAGAGAGACAAATATCAATACTCCACTTCCATTGCATGACATTATCTGCATTTAAAAAAAAAAAAAGAAAAAAAGACAAAACAAAAAAAACCCAAAAAACAAAAAAACGCATCCCTTTCTTCATGAAAGAATCTTCCTGTTAGGCAAACAGGATTAATGAAGAAGGAGGTACATGAAACTGGTAGCTCCTGAAATGTTACCAGTTTCCTATTTAAAGTGTTTAATAATATAATTTTCCTTGTGTAGGAAAGACTGTTTCTGGTCTGTCTTTATCTGCCAAATTTTTGCCAAATAACAATATAAAAACATAATTGGCATATGAGGTTTTATTTTATTAGAATTTGAAAAAAAAATTGACTCAACTACTGCTGGATATCCACATTATTATAGAGTTTATTTTTCCCTAAGAAAAAGACATAGCTGTATGCAGGAATACAGCAATTACAAATTCCTAGTCCCAATCCTAGTCCTAGTCCCTGTAGTTCAATTGAAAAGGTTCTGTTTCAATCAAGGAGCTTCCTTTTTCACTTTGTACACTTTTTTTTTCAGTAAATGGAAGGCTGGACAGCATATCATTGTCTTCTAATAATACTGTTACAATTTCCATTATCACAGTCTGAGAAAATGTTTGTCTTTATCCAGTGCCCATCAGCCTTTACTCCCTTTTCTTTTTCTTTGGCTCTTTGCAGTATATGTGACTTCAGTTAAGAGCTTGTGGCCTGAATTAAATCAAAAGTATGCTTTTTATTTTTCGTAAGTTGCTTCTTTACACTTGGTCATGGAAAAAAACTTGTGAGATTAATTGCACATCTGCTCCTGATATAAATAACAACATTAGAATGAATACACCAAAATTTAGTTACAAAGCCTAAGTGACTGACATAGGTGCTTCTGTTAGGTGCTACCCATAATTAGGAACTTGGAAATAAATAAGATTTGAAGTTTTTCTATTCATCTAAATATTCATCTGAAGCACTGGAATTTTAAACCATGGCTTTTCATAGAAAAGAATGTGACAGATGTGCTGAACAGCAGTGATGTGCCATATATTTTTTGGATGCGTGGAATTTGATGATTCTTCTTTGCTATCTGAAGAATTCCTTTCAAGGAATTAAATCCAAATTAAATTAAGTCCAAGAAAAAAGGAGCTTGTAGACCTAATTCTGCTTTGTTTCAAAAAAATCTTGTATTCTCATTATACATAATGTTTACTTACATAAATGTATTTACACATAAATTCACCCAAGAAATTTGCCCATGTCATAGGTGAACATAAATTGTAGCTTCCCTCCAGCTACAGACCATAGTTCATTTGATGTGTATCTAGGCTTTGACATATGGTATGCCAGGTAGCATGTAGGGAGTGAATAGGAGGCCAAGAGGACTTCAAAACTCGCTGGAAAGAATGAGGCATCATAAAACGAGATATCAGAGCTAGACCAGAGCTGGACAAGTCTTTAAGTGTAAAGGGAAGTTTAACCTCTGTAGTAGACAAGAAAATTCACTGAAGCAATTCAAATTATAGTTAGACCAAATGAAAATTCTTACTAATTTAAGATGTTGGTGGGATATAGTCTTAAATATGGAAGCTGAATAACTTAGAAAAAAAAGTCAATTGAGTTAGCAAGATGTTTTTTATCAAATTGTAGGGGGAAACAGAAATACTGCAATTCATTCTTTTTAAAAACTGTATAATATTTTTATAAATAATGTGTCTGATCTGCTTAGACTTCAGAATTTCCTTGTCAGCAGGATCCCTGAGTGTGATCAGAATATGACATGGTATACCTTTTCTGTTGTATTTCTTGTAGCATTCAGAACATGATGCTGAACTGGATGATATAGAATTCACACTGTCAACTCCGGTGACAAGAAAAGTGGCATCGGAGAAGCATGGAGACAAAGAGAATATTGATACAGAATCTGCTGTAAAAAATGAAGTATCCTTTGCACTTCCTGCTCCAAAGACTCCTTTTGTAAGGAGTGTGAATGAGAAGCAAACACAGCTGATACCCAATGAGAGCGAGTGCCTGAAAGGTACCTCATGTAACAAATCAATACTTAACAGCATGTGTCCTTGTTATGGGTTTTGTTAGTTAATAGATAAGTAATAAATATTTTGTTTTCAATCACTTCTTAGGCAGGCGTTTACTCCAAGAACGTACGTTCACCAGTCTGTTTCTGTTAAGGCACTGCAAGAAGCTTAAACATGCCTCATGAAGGAACTTCAATGTTTGTTACAGAAGTTATTGCTTCTTACAGTACATGTACAATCTTCCAGTGCACTCTAACATAGAATCAAGTACTGCACTTCCAGTCCTTGTCTGTTTTCCTGTGTTCCATAAAGGCTTTAAAAGAATTCAGTGCATGCTTCTTTTGCTTTTCCTTTGTTGTTTTGTTGAAACTAAATATAGGGATGCTTTTACTCAAGGTGGCCTCTGCTGCTTCTTGCTTGCATTTCTCACAGAAATATCTCAGCATTTTTACATTGACAGAACAAAGATGTTCATCTGAATAGTGTCAGCTTTTCTGATGATTTACCAAAAACATCTGTCCTTACAGTCTCTCTAGTATATTTGTGGTCCTTACCCCACTAACAAAACTCTGGTAATGTGAGATCTAACCACTTTCCTTCAAATAGCAAATACTACTTGCAATAGGAGAACCTTTTGTTTATTATAGTGGGGGGAAGTTGCTCAGAAACAGTGTATCTTTGGACATCATACTCATTTTTAGTCATAATAACCGTAGTAGAATACTGAGGGATGAGTACTGCAGAGGTTAGGTCTTCAGAATGATTTGATTTTTATCTTAAAATGGCATACAACACCTTGTGAACAGTTTGCCTCCATGCTAAGGTGAAACAGCAAAAGCGGGTTTGTTTTTTGATACTGAGTGTTGCAATAAAGTTATAAGTCACTTAATTTGATATTTTTCTGAGGATTAAGCAAATGAGAGCTAACACTGAAAGATCTTTCCTTTGGGAAAGGCATTAATAGTTTGAGAGAAAATGGTGCAGATATGTTGAGAAAATATAGATAATCATTGTCTGAGACTAGGTGCAATTGTGTAGTGAGCTAGAATTTCAAGGTGAAGATGTCAGCGTAGTTAGAACTTCTTGGAACTAATTAGAACTTCTTGGAACTAGTTAGTTAGAACTTGGAACTTGGAACTAGTTAGTTAGAACTTCTAACTAACTTAGTTAGAACTTCTTGGAACTAATTAGTTAGAACTAATCAACTTAGTATGTTGTATTAAAAATGGCTTTATAATTTATACCCTTCATTTAAAAAATATCCTTGCTAAAGAAAAGAAAATCCTTCACTGTAGAAACATGCCTTCTTTGCCTTCGATTCTTTCTTTCAGACACCCAGTTGGCTACAGTCACCCCAATTAAAAAAAACACAAACGCAGCAAATAGAGCTGAGATTCTTCCTGAAAAAAGGTAAAAGTCCAGTTACTTAAGCACAGATCTGATTTAGAACAGGACAAACTTAATTCAGATACAGACGAGGAAACCTGGTACAAGAGCAAGCTGTATGTGTGTCCTTAACATGGGTAAAAACCTTCCCAAACGCTTTTTTTCTGCCTTCACTAGAACATTGAAGGTAGAGGAAAATTATGAAAGTACGTATCTGAATTATCTTCAAAAGTAATTCTGTTTTTCATGATTACAATTTCTTGTTTCAGCTCACCAAAGAGCTGCATTTTTTTATACAGAACTTTGGGGTTAAACCTCAAATAACTTTTGAGGAAACAGTCATAACATACTGTACATGCTTTGTTATTATTCATTCTACTTGGTCTGGTAATCTTTTAGTGATGTATCTGAAAAAAAACGTTTGTGTAACAGGTGCCATTCAGTTGAATTAGACCTCAATCTAGTTGATGTGGATTGCAGCCAAAAGAAGAAAAGAGCCAAAATGTTTGGCAGCCTTGAGAAAGGTCTAGATAAAGTGATCACAATGCTCACGCCAAGCAAAAAGAAAAAATCCAATACAGATGGTCCGAGGAAACTGAAGGTATGATTGTTAGAAAAGGTTTGGTTGTGTGGTTTTTTTTTTGGTGGTTTTTTTTTTTGTGTGTGTCCAGTTCATTATTATTTTTCTGAGTAGCTATTTAAAGACCAATGCAGAAATTTAGAGAACCAACTGTTTCTGTTTCTTGGGGTTTTTTTGGTTTTTTTTTTGGTTTTTTTTTTTTTAAATTTTCTTCTCAATCTGTATTTTTTTCCTTTTTTTAATTCTGTCTTTGCAGGTCTCCTTTGTGACTTTCAGAAGCTAGAAAAATACTTCCTGCATATTAGAGTTTGTCTAGCCTTTCTCACTTTACCTATGGATATCTGAAATATTCTGACAATGTCCTTGACAATCCCTTATTAGACAAATTTTATATGTATTATTAAACAGAATTGAGTAAAAATATATATAAAATTTAGTATAAATCTACTTCTTTTAGCATTATAATGCCTTAGAATTAGAAAAGCCTTTGTGCTTATAACGACCCTAGTCTCAACTGAATAACATGCAATAGCCAGTCTCCTCACCATGGGGAATGTAGGGTGCTTTAAGTCATTTATATGTTTTGCTTAATCCTGTCAAGGAATCTTTCACTGGCTAGATTCAAGGCTTTTAGTTTGTCTGCTGCCCAAGGCCCTCACTGCTACTTCTGATTTTATACTAGATTAGATTTTGTTAGATACTTAGATAGTCTCCTGAAGTTGTTTCTTCAATGTTTCTGCCTTTACTTGCAATTGCAGTATTGAGAATTTGAAGGATTTATCATTATGGTTAAGTGTTATAAAGCTTCACTTGAAATACTTCCATGTTATCTTTAGTCTTAAGAAAAAATAAATATTTTCTTGTCTCTCTTCTCAGTTCCCCCTGCCTCCCCTTTTAAATGAACTGTTTACTTTTAGGTACGCTG
Source organism: Nothura maculosa (assembly GCA_032353885.1). Taxonomy (NCBI): domain Eukaryota; kingdom Metazoa; phylum Chordata; class Aves; order Tinamiformes; family Tinamidae; genus Nothura; species Nothura maculosa. Next base: position 551,617 of record JAUBOD010000271.1, on the reverse strand, counting down.
CAACGTTACCACAACTCAGCTACTGAATCCTGATCAGGTGTTGAATGAAATAATAGCTGTTCTTCCAATGAAAAATGTAGATTATATTCAGAAAGGGTAAGTACTAGAATCTGACTTAAACTTGTGCTTATCTACAAAGTTAGGACCTGAGTACAGAAATTTAAACTTAATTTGTCTGCGATATATTGCTTTTTGTAAAAAGATTCTATTCTACATAAAGAATAAAAAGTGCAAATGTGTACAATAAAAAATAGTCCAAAAAATCGTTAACTGAAGTCTATGAAATGCTAGACATCCTGGACTGGCACACATTAAATAGTAATAGCAAAATAAATCTTAAAGGTGGATGTGATTTTCTTTTTTCTTTTTTTCTTTTTCTTTCTGACAATGGTGAAAGAATAAATGCAAACAGCATGTCAGGGTACAGTAACACAGCTGCATTCTCAGTTGTTTCCCAGCATTCTTCATGCCACTGGAGTGCTTTAAAGTGCTTTCATCCTTTTTCCTTTCAAATTTTCTTTACAAAACAAATACGGAAAAGATGGATAATTATTCTATCTCTTTTCTTTTTATGTAGTTATACCCTGAAATGTCAGACACGGTCAGATTTTGGCAAAGTCACTATGGAATTTGACTTAGAAGTGTGCCAACTCAGTAAAAGTGAAACAGTGGGTATCAGGAGACAACGGCTTAAAGGTGATGCTTGGGTCTACAAGAGACTAGTGGAAGATATTTTATCTACCTGCAAAGTGTGACTTGCTGATGCATGTCCTGGGAAAGCAGAAATTTTGTACTACCTAAGATAACTGAGGTTTTATTCTAAACAATTTCTTTAAAATGTTGTGATATCTAATTCTTTGTCACATTCACAGTTATGTTAGGAAACAAATCTATCACTTATCTTTTTAATTATTTGTCTTTGTATATATGCTTATATTTGTTATCTCTAAGAAATTTGTACCCTTTTAAAATAAAATTCTGTAAAAAGTTTTCCTCTGTTTTTACATATGCAGATAAGAGTAGTAGTGGTTCTATGATCAAACTTATTTTATGTTTTCAGATATTGAGTACATGTTATTCAGAAAGTCATTTACATAATTCTCTTCCTGTCTTTGCCTTAAGTAAGATTTATTGAGGGCATTAACTGTGGTAACCACAGATGTGATTTAAACTATATGCTCAATATGAAGCCTATCCTATTTTGTACAACAATCAATGTTATGTCAACAAAATTAGGATTTAAATTATCAAAACTTGTCATATCTATCGTTAACTATCAAAACATATCATATGAGACATTACTGTAATTCTTTAATGACACTTCTCATGGTTAACAACTGTGTGTACCTTTTGATGTGCTCTCGCTGACTCTGAGGATATTATATTACAACTTCTAGCACCTTTGAACTGCCTTGAATGAGGAAGTTACATATACCTTGCACTCTCTACAAGCAGTTCAGAGAGGTCATAAGTAGTATTGGGAGTAAGATTTCACCTTTGTTGTTGGATACTATAAATAAAACTTTATTTATAGTAATATATAGAGCTGCCAGGGAAAGCTGGATTAAGAGAAATGTTATAATATTCCCATTTAAATATATATATGTCCCAATTATTCCATGGACAGACTAGACCACTGGGTAGTGAGAAATCTAATGAAATTCAACAAGGGCAAGTGCAGGGTCCTGCACTTGGGGAGGAATAACCCTGGACCCCGGTACAGGTTGGGAGTTGACCTGCTGGAGAGCAGCCCCGCAGAGAGGGACCTGGGTGTCATGGTGGACGA
>JAUBOD010000271.1:504470-549178 GCA_032353885.1 Nothura maculosa | reverse complement strand
TTCTTTGGAGATCTTTAAAACCCGCCTGGATGCAGCCCTGAGCCATGTGCTCTATGTGACCCTGCGTGTGCAGGGGGTTGGACTAGGTGACCTCTAAGGTCCCTTCCAACCTTACACATTCTATGATTCTATGTGTATTCTGTAATAAGCTTTATGAACTTTAGTCTAACTAACGTACCTAAGTGAGAATAGCACGGCTACTAATACAAATCCAAGCAACAACAGTGAGAAGGCAGATTTGTTGAAGCCTTTTCTATATAAACAGGCCATGAAGAAAACATCCACTAAATCTGTCTCAAGTTACTATGGTTGATGACAATGTGCAGCAGATTATGAAGGTGTATATGAAAGCACTTGTGAAATCCGTTATTGCTCCTTAACTAAAGATTGTGTTCATGTTTTCATGAGCTGAGTATTCTTTGAAGCTTCTGACCATGGGTCCTGAGGTGCAGTCCAGTTACTTTGTATATCTCTTAAGGGAGAAAGGTGGAAGGATTTGCTTATCACACCTGTTATTGACAAAGGTAGAAGTATTTTATATTTCTTTCCAATGCCATGTGCTGCTGCTTCATGTAGATAACGAATGTGGGGCATCTTGACTTCGAGAAAAGATGGAAGTGTTGATAAAGAAATTAAACATCTCCACTGTGAATAGTTACCAATTACAGGAGATGCTTGACAGAAACAGGAATTCCAAGCTAATGTTGTAAAAAACTACTGCCCATTGTCCTAGAAAAGTAATGTTTCAATGTAACCAACACTTAAATTCTTCCTGTACTTGACAAGTTTCACCCCAGAAGTCAATTCTTGCTTGGATTTAAAGTATTGACATTTGACTCTGTGATATTTCAACTGAGGTAGGCAAATGGGAATAGTGATACATTGAAGTATATTGTTAATATAATATACCTAATGACTAGTGCAATGTATGCATTAGAAGCCAATATAAACTGAGCACAAGGTAGAAGTAACTGAAAAACTGAAATACTTGTTTTTATAGTTATGGAGAATTTTGTTCTCAGAAAGTAGTACTATTTAGTGTTTAAAAATACATTGTCATTTTATACATTCTCACTAAGAATAATAACACTTATGAAAGGGCAAACAGCAATTTAGATATCTTTTTATTTTAAAAAGAACAAGTGAGGTGGCTGTTTTAAGTTTCTGCTGTGCTCTGGTGTCTGAAATAAGTTTTCTGTTTCACAGTTGTAGCTCTGTGCTGGACTTCCTGCTCCAGTTGTGAAGAACTCAGACATTGACACAGTACTCCAGAGGAGGCCTCTCTAAGGCTGAGTAAAGGGAGAGGATCACATCCCTTGAGCTACTTGTAGCTTTCTTGCTAATGCACATCAGGATCCCATTGGCTTTCTTGCCCACAAGGACATATTGCTGGCTTGTGGTCAACTTGTTGTCCACCAGCACTCCCAGGACCTTCTCTTCAGAGCTGCTCTCCAGAGGTTCATTTACTGCCCTGTTGCTTGTTCTATGCCTTGTGTTATTCTTCCTTGAGTTCAGGAATCTGCACTTGCCTTTGTTGAACTTTAAGAGGCTCTTCTCTGAACACCTCTCCACTTGCCCAGGTGTCTCTGAATGGCATCAAACCCCCCTCCGCCGTTTCAGCCATGCTTCCCACTTCTGAATCATGAGCAGGTGAGGATGTGCTTTGTCCCTTCATCCAGGTCATGGATGAGTAGACTGAACTGTGCTGCAGCCAGTATTGAGCCTCTAGGGATGCCTCTAAGCTACAGGTTACCAACTAAACTCTGTGCTGGCATTACAACCCTTTGAGTTCTGCCATTCAGACGGTTTTTAATCCATCTCACTCTCCACTCATCTAACCCACACTTCCTGAGCATGCCTATGAGGATATTATTGCAGGGGACTGTGTCAAAACCTTTGCTGAAGATACAATAACAATTGGCACTGCATTTTCCTCATCTACCCTGCCAATTGTTCTGTCATACAAGGCTATCATGTTGGTCAGGCATAATCTTGCCTTTGTGAATCCGTACATCTGTCTACATCTGTAGGGTGAATCCTGATCACCATATGGTCCTCTACATGCTAAGAGATGACATTTACGATGAGCTGTTGCATCATATTTCCAGTGATGGAGATGTGGCTGACTGGCCTGTAGTTGACAGGGTCTACTTTCTTGTTCTTTCTGAAGACGGACATGATGTTGACTTTTTTGAGTCCTCAGACACCTCTCCTGTTCCCTATGACTTTTCAAAGATGTTGGAAAGTGGCTTAATAATAACACCATCCAACATCCAACACGCTTGAGTGCATCTCCTCAGAGCTCAAGGATGCCAACATTTGTGGCTGTCAGATTTTCCTCAGTGGTCTCTAGCCTTAACCAAGGACAGTCTTCATTTCTTCAGACTTCACTCTTTGTATCCAGGGTCTGGAATTTAGCAATTCTGTCTTTTCTGTGTCTTTTGTCAGCAGGAATCTCAAATCACTCAGCAGTGGACCTACATTACCTCTATTTTTCCTTTTGCTTACTGAAAAAGCCCTTCTTGATTCTGACACCTGTTTCCAGATTTAATTCCTAATGCACTTTAGCCTTTCCCATTGCATCCTGTGGACTCTGATAATATTCCTATATTCTTTCCAAGTGACCTGCCCTCTTTTCCACATTTTGGACTTCCTTTTTCAGTTTGAGTTTTGCTAGGAGCTCCTTGCTCATCCACACAGGTTTCCTGTCCCTTCTGCCTGAGTTCTTACTCAGTGCTAATCTTCGTGTTAGAGGAAGAAATGCTTGAATACTAACCAACTTTATTGGACTCTCCCATTTTATAGGGCCTTGGGCCATGGGATTCCTCCAAGCAGCCAAGGCTACTGCAGCCAAGGCTACTCACAACTATCACATCTCCAACCAGTCCTTTATTAACTATCATTTAGTGCCTGTAAAGGAAATGTATGGATATCCAGGAGAATTGTTTATCAGCCAAAGTTACAGAAACTTCTGTACATAAGAACACGGGGCCGGAGGACACATTCTGTTTCATAGAGTTCTGAGTACTACTCTTCCAGACCACCAAACTGTAAACCAGTCTTACTTACCAGAGTCTATCTTGAAATCAGTTGAGTTTCTTGGTGTACTATATCTATTATGAGCCTTTCACAACTGAACTCCTGTAGCTAGGGGCCTCTTTTTTAGGTCTAATTTTAATTCATGCTTGTATATAAATGTACTTTAGTCATTTTTGTTAAGTGTAAGTTTTATCTTTCCATGATGCTACTGTTTCAGGTTTTCTTTATGAGTATAATCAAGACTGTTCAACATTTACTTTGTTGGACTAAACACACCAGCCTCTTACAGCTTCCTGTTCCTTTTTCACTTCATCCTCCTGGTGTTTAACATCCCCCTAGCTAATTTGTTCATCTTACCGGGATGTAGGTAGCCCAAATAATTTCTATTCATATATTTTCAATATTCCAACCGAGGGCTCATAAATACTTCATAAATAGGAAATCTTTTGCTATTCTGTTATAAAAATTTAACCTACATGCTTTGTGGTATGTATATTCATGTTTATTCCTGTGTAGAGGCTCTCCATCTATTATTTCTATTCACATCCGTTCATATATTTACGTATTCTCTGTTCATCTCTAAGTATACCAACTAATTTATTACCACTGTACAGCAGATATCTGGGCTACTAATAAAGGCCATTACTTAACAGAAATAGTTCCAGGTCAGTTATTCGAAACACCAGGACTTCTCCCTACTCCAACAGGTCACCTTTCAGTACTTTCACTTATCTTTGTAATTCATGTGGTAATGTCTATCCTTCCCAATTCAATCTCTCTCCTATGTGTTGCAATATCATATGCCCTCTGGAAGTAAGAAGTAGTCCTGCTGTGTCTTGCTTAGAAAAATAAAAGCATGTAAAAGAGGACTGGTGGGCAAATTTGGATGTTTTGCAAATCAGCACTTCATTTTAATATTATTTTTAGGAGAGAAGCCTTCCTTTTTTAACCATGCAGCTCATCTATTTACATGTTCGAATTTTCTTTCCACTGAAACTTGATGGAAAGATCTTTTTGCTTAAAAATTGTTGCATAGGAAGTGTCTTTTCTAGAAAATATTCTCACTTTTGTAGAAGTATTTTTACTTCTCTCTGTTCCTTTCACTCAGAACTTGTCCAACTAGATGATTTTGCAGAAAGGCAAGCAAATTTTCAGTTAGGAGGGCAGCGAAATAGGAAACAGACAAAGATAACCTTTAAGTGGACTATTTCTGTAATTTGAAGATGGAATTAATGTGGGAGAAAAAAAAAGGAAAATAAAACAATGTTAAAATATTAAAGCTAAAAAAGCTGATGATTGAACCTAGAGTGAGAATTGCCATAAAAATAACAAACACATAGCACAAAGTTGTATTTCAAATTTAATCACGGCTAGATTAATTATCTCATTTGTTTTATTTAAATAGTCAACGTATTAGCCCGAGGGAATTACTGTACTGATAAAAAAGTAAAACTTATCAGATGTTTAGATACTACCTCAGATAACAATGCTGTTTAACTCATCATAGAATATCTGGGCGTTGTTGCCAAACCCTAAAGCATTAATCCTGAGAAAGCTGTGACTCTTAGGCTTGGAGACGCTTCATACAGGATTCTAGAAATATTTGATGGAGGGATTAAAACAAAAAAATACTCTTTTCAAGAGCACTAATTGAACTATTAGCAATGGGCACAAGTCAAAAGCACAGGCAATTGTCTCTGGACAAAAATTAAAAAAACAGTATATTAGAGACATGGTAGTATCCTTACTCTTGGAGATACTCAAAACCTAACTAGAGATGGTTCTGGGCAACCTGCCCTAGTTGGCCCTTCTCTGAGCATTACGGGTGAACTGGATAATCTCCACAGATTTTTCAATCTCAATATTTTGTCAATTACTGTCTTGATATTTATTAAAATTAACTTTTCTTCCAGGACAGAATAATTTCACTGCAGGATCTTAAACCTCTTCTGAATTTCAGAAATAATCCAGTTCCACCTATAAAACTAGTTTTGTAGTAGTTTATTCACAGAATCACAGAATGCTTAATGTTAGAAGAGACCTTTAAAGATCATCTGGTCCAATCCCCCCACTCCTGCAAGGGCACCCAAGACTACGTGGCACAGGGTGGCATCCAGGCAAGTTTTGAAGATCTCCAAAGAAGGAGACTTCACAGCCTCTCTAGGCAGCCTGTTCCAGGGTGCTGTCACCCATACAGTAAAGAAATTCTTCCTCACATGGAGATAGAACTTCCAATATTTCAATTTGTACTCATTACCCCTGTCCTATCACTGTCCACCACTGGGAAGAGTTTGCCCCCCTCCTCCCCACATTCTCCCCTCAGGTACTTATACATATTGATCCGATCTCAATCTTCTCTTCTCCAGGCTTGCTAACAGGCCCAGCTTGCTTAGTTTTTCCTCATAAGGGAGATGCTCCAGTCCCATACTCATTTTTGTTACTCTACACTAGACCTTCCCTAAAAGCTCCACGTCCCCATTATACTGAGGAGCCCAGAACTGCACACAATGCCCCAGGTATACTCCAGAGTGCCCATGAGGGCACTGCTGACTCATGGATAACTTGGTGCCAACCAGGACTCCCAGGTCCCTCTCTTCAGAGCTGCTCTCCAGCAGGTTGACCCCTAATCGGTACTGTTGCCTGGGGTTATTCCTCCCCAGGTGGAGGACCCTGCACTTGTCCTTATTGAACCTCATGAGGTTCCTCTCTGCCCAACCCTCCAGCCTGTCCAGGTCCCTCTGGATGGCAGCACAGCCCTCCGTAGTGTCGGCCACTCCACCCAGCTTGGTGTCATCCGCAAACTTGCTCAGGGTGCACTCAGTGCCCTCGTCCAGGTCAATAAGTTAAACAGCACTGGGCCCAGCACTGACCCCTGGGGGACACCACTGGCCACAGGCCTCCAATTAGACTCAGTCCAAGTTATCACCACCTTATTCATATATGTATATATATATATGAATAATATACATATATGAATAATATGATTTGGGAAATCTATATGTTTCACTAGAATTTATCAAACTAACTCATTAAAAAAATTAATCTACTTGTTTCTGAAAGCGTTTTCTGCAGCGTTTAAAGCCATGACTAACCTGATTTGGCACAAATCTATCTTTTGGATAAACCATATCAACCTATTTTGAATTTGATAAGGGAAGAAAAGTAAAGTATACAGTTGTATAATATATACATTTTATTTGAACAACATATGCAGCGTCATTTTACACAGGAGTTTTTTTTCTAGCTGAAAAATTCTTCAGGCAGATGTATCTATTTATTATTATCAGTCAGCTCTGACAAAATGATGTAAAATCAGACACCCTGTGAACTGTTTCCTTGGTTTAATATTAGGGCTGTGCTTCATTAGAGACTGTAGAATAATCCACTGTCATTTTCAGTTTTATCGTATTAGTTTTTTTGGCAGAAAATTTATTCAGTCTCCAATATACAGTTATTTATGTGCTACAGAATAGCTTCTCTGCATTCCCTAGAGAAAGGTCCATTAAAACTCTTAATGTGACACCACATATTTTTAGTAGACTAGAAAATAGTTACAATTTTAATTTAAATTGAAATGACTATGTAATGGCTGGACAAATCATTCTGAGATCCCTAGAGCTCTTAATTGTAATTCTCCATTGTTTCTATGCATAAATTTTCTTTTCAAGTGCTTGTTCTGAAATACTTACTAATTTTTTTAATGTCCTATACTCACTTTCTTTTTTATGCTTAACAATTTCATGATTAAAGTTAATGTTAAATATAAATGGTAGAAAAATAAGCCCGTTCAAGTGTCGGGAAAATAAAATGTGTTTATATTCTAAGATGAGTTTAATTTAAGGAACTTTTTATTCTTTTAGTGTAAGGAGAGGAAAGAAAAGCAATCTTGCTGAGAATAATACACAAATTTCAGTGTGTTACCATAACAGAAGTAATAATAGATGCTATAACAAGCAGCTTTTTTTGGCTGCCAATTTCATATAGAAAAAAGTCATGAAATGGAAAATCCTCACCCAACATCTCCCTCAAAAAATACAATTAGTTTCTTGTCTTCTCCCCATTTTGATCTGATTTTGTAATATATCTGAAATATTGTAAACTATTATTGATATGTTGCTCATTACTGTCCGCTTGCTTGATGTGCAGGTTATTCTGCTTTACTTGTAGGGCTTTGTTTTTTTACTTTCCAGTCCTCTCCTAGCAAAGTAGTCTGGGCTCCTATATCTAAATTAGGTCAGTTTATTCATTTGATTAGGCTGGTATTGTGTCGTAAGATAGGTATGAACTTCTCTGCAGAAAGATAGGGACTGAGCAGGGAAATCTTTTCCCATCAGGTAAAGTACAAAACAGCAACAGAATCACAGAACAGTTTGGGAGTGGAAGGAACCTCTAGAGATCGTCTAGTTCAGCACTCCCCCATCGCCCAGCAGGGGTATGTAGAGGATGTTGCACAAGTATGCATCCAGGAGTATTTTGATTATCTCCGGAGGGGACTCCACAGTCTCCCTGGGCAACTTCTTCAGTGCTCTTTCACCCTCACAGTCAAAAAGTTTTTCCCCAGATTGTATCACCAGGCTTTGCTTATACATGATGCTAGTTTGGTGGGTAAAGATTTAGGAGAAGGAAGAAGCATAGATCCAAATTGGTAATGAGGCTGCAAATGGCATGCCAAAGGAATTGTAGAGCTCTGTCAAGACTCATCTCTGGTCCAGTTTCTTAGTTCGGCCCATAGGGCAAAAAGAAGCTGGAACTTCCTGTGTTTCAGTTTGTGCCTCTTGCGTCTTGTCCTATCATTGATTAATACTGAAAATAGTCTTACCCCGTCTTCTTGACCTCCTTACTTAAGATACTGATATGCACAAAGAAGATCCCCTCTGTCTTCTCTTCTCTAGACTAAATAGGTCCAATCCTCTCAGTCTTTCCCGATGAGAGACATGCTCCAGTGTCCACTTCAATGCCTTCATCATCTTTGATTGATGTTCGTTTGTTCACTGCCTCAGTTAGCTGAATTCTCAAGGATGGCCCTTGTAACAGCTTAAAGGAATGTAGAACAGTATGCCTATCAACAGCCTAAGATTTCAAAGGAAGGCTGCCTGTTAAAAAACAACAGACCAGGTGAAGTTGGAAGAAACCTCTGGAGATCATCCTGTCCAATCCTGCTGTTTAAGCAGAGCCATTGAAAGCAGGCTGCCTGTGACCACATCCTGGTGGATTTTGAACATTTTTTAAATATGGAAACTCCATAGCCTCTCTTGGTTCTCTAATTTCAGTGAGGAGTTAACCTCACAGTAGTTTTCCCTTATATTCAGATGGAACCACTTACATTTCAGTATGTGCCAATTGCCTCTTTTCCTGTCACTGGGCAATACTGAAAACAGTATCTGGCCCTAACCTCTTGACACTCACTCATGAAATTTATTAAATTCTTAATTTTAGCTCCCTTTAGTCTTCTCTTCTCTAGGCTGAAGTTGAGAAGCTGTCTCAGTCTTTGCACAGATGAGAATTGCTCCAATTCCTTTATCATTTTACAGTCATTTGCTAGACTTAATCCAGATGCTGCTTTTCTCTTTAGTACTCTGAAGCTCAGAAGTGTGCACAATATTCCAGATGCAGACTTAATAGTGTTGAGAAGATGGAGATTTAACAGTGTTGGTTCCCTCAAACTGCTGGCAATGATCTTCCTAATGAAGCCCAGGGTATTCTTGGCTGCAAGGACATGTAGTTGTCTCATGGCCAACTTGGCGTCCAACAGAATTCCTAGGGAAATCCTTCTCTGCAGAGCTGCTTCTCGGCACGTCAACCACTAGCTGTACTCATCCATGGGGTTATTCCTCCCTGGTTGGAGAACTTTGCTGAGCTACATGGCATTCCTCATGACTCAGCTGTTTCAACCTGAACTGTTCAGGTTCCTCCAAACGGCTGCATAGCCCTCTGGCATATCAGCCACTCCTTCCAGTTCTATATTATCAACACAGTTGCTGAAGGTGCACTCTATCTCTTCATCTAGGTTACTGATGAATAAATTGAACAATACTGGACCCCGTATTGAGCCCTGCAGGACATCTCTAGCTACAGGCCTCCAGTTAGACTTTTCCCCACTGATCCCTGGTTAGTATCAGCTTTAACTTAAGGGTTTGAATTACTTATAGCTAAAGACGTGTTCACTATACACCTATGCAAAAGTAAAGCGATAAATAATAGACTGACACTATATTCATCTGCTCAGCTTCTTGCAACATGCTTCTTGCAAACAAGTTGTGAAAGAGAAGTGACTCATAAATCTGAAAAGGAAAATTTTATTAGACAGGGCGCAGTGTGCATCTCTGCGTATGATGTGACCTGTTCTTGCATATAAGTCAAATGAAAAGCCATTACATTTGAAGTGCCCTAAGGTGCTCTTGCAGAATGTGCTATCCTCATGAATCTGATCCTCAAGATCCAGAGTGGTAACACTGGAATATAGATGCTGATACACCAAACGCCTTGGGGAACACTGCTCCCAACCTGGTGCTTGTCAATGCATCTTTCATGCATATGAAATAATTGTCATGTGTATTCATATGAAAAAAGTTATTCCAAAAAAACTCTATGTGTTGTGGACATGCTCTGAGAGAGAATGAGAGAATGCTGTTCCTGATCCCATTTTTAAAGTGAGTTTGGGGAGGAAAAAAAAGGAAAACTTTTTATTTTGGAGTAAAGATGGGTACTTAGTCTCAAGTTATGTGTGCAAGAGTGCATAACTGGTTACCTTTCTCCAAGTACTTGCTAGGTGCAATGGAGTTGGGGGAATGGCTCCTTTGTCACTGAAGGCCTGACATAAATTTCATGAGAGGCTGGAGGAAAAGGAAGTGACTTGCAGCTTAGATCTGGTTCTTACTTTTCAGTTCTATAAACAAAATAAACTAACTTCTCCTCTGATTTTCAGCAAGCTCACACTTCAGAGGCAAAAGCTTGTACTGGTTTTACAACCACATCTGAAAACACTGTGGGTAAAACTGTCCCTGTAGCTACCTGAAAAGAAGTGTGAGGTTTGTTTGGGCTGGACTAAGAAGAATTAGAATCAGGAGTATGAAATGAACAGGGAAATGAAATGCCCTGTAGTTGAATGAATTGAATCTCACTGCAGAGAGTTTGAAAAGAGTCAGCTGGGGAAGAATTTCACTCAAATTTCATGCATATGGTTTTCAGGACCTTTAATATTTGTGTGTTTTAGCAGAATCACAGAATATTTGAGGTTGGAAGGGACCTCTAGAGATCATCTAGTCCAAGACCCTAGCTCAAGCAGGGGCATCTACAGTATGTTGCCCAGGATCACATCCAGGCAGGCAGGTTTTGAATATCAACAAAGAAAGAGATTCTGCAACCTCTCTGAGCAAATATAATTGCAAGGTATTTGTGGATACGCAGGCTAAAAGCCTGAGGAAGAGAGTGCAAGTTCAACCTTTGGTACATGTTGTTTAATTATCCCTAAACTTTGAGTTCTTGGCCCTAATCCTGTGAACAAGTGGTTGAGTGCCCGTACTGTGAAGGCCACACTCTAGCAGAGCTGTGCAGTATTGATTTGATAAAATGTTCAGAGATATGATTATTTTTTCAGTTCATATGTACTGCTTGTGACAATGTGAATGGTGACAGTAGCAGGATAGATTGCCTGTATGTTGGTTGCTTTGACTCAGGGCAGGATTGAGAGAAGCTAAGCTATGAGTACTGAGTTGGATTGCAGATCACTGGACTCCTTTGCCATCTCAAAATCTTGCTAATATTTGTCCTCATTCTTTGGTAGGGATTTTCTGTGCACCTAAAATGGACAAAATCTGTGTTTTCTGGGTAGGAGCAGACCTGTCTAACTGACCTAAGCGTTTGGTTTACTAGGTTCCTTTACTGCATAAAAAGCCAGCCAGAGTTGCCACTGCAATTCATTCCGGGTTGACTTTGTTTTCAGGGTCGTAGGAGATATTTTGTTTAACCCAAAGTGAAATGCATATTCTGATTCTCAAGCAAATCTCTCTCAAAAAGGAGCTAACTTAGCTACAGCGGAGCTCTTACTTTGCTCCTTAGACATCCCATGCCCCATGTAACAGTTAGAAGGGCCAAATGAGCCTGCATGACTCTTCTTATTTGCTTGCTTTGATGGGGGAAATCTAACAAAGAAATCTAATGACTTTTCATGCATACAGTTTACTTAGCAATGGTCTTAGGAAGAAAGCTAACTTTTCTTTATAAATTCAGTATCTTTTATACGTCCTACACAAAGTGGAACAAGAGTGGTAAGTGTGTTCTTGGTGTATCAAATAGCATTGATTAAACTTGAAAACAAAGAGTGTGGAAGGTAAATTAATTAAATTGATTAAGTAGGGCTCAGGTGGTCATAAGCAGGTCACAGTCATCTCTGGATTGCTGCTGGCATGCCAAGGTTTATTAAAATGATAAAGTTACAAAAGCAGATCCTGCTTACTATGCACAGAAAAGAAAGGAAGGGAAAAAAAGAGGTTAATCAACAAATCATAATCATATAAATGAGCACAAGCTCATCCTGAAAAGCAATTACTTCTCTGGGCAATTTCATTCAACAATATTAGGCTGTGGTCTTGAATCATGTCTCTAGTAAAGAAAGAATTAGCACCAAGATGGCCTCATTATGTCCCATCAAATATAAACAAAATACAAGAAAATCACCTAACAGGAGGTATTTGCAAGGGATTTTTTATTAATACATTTTATGTTAATTTAATCGTGGATTGACTTTTTAAGGGTAAGCCTTGTAAATAATTAGGAGAACTCTGTTTAGCAATAACGTTATAAACATTTTCCCCAAAGCATGCTAAGCAGTATGCTGTTTTTTATGCATTGTGCTATCTTAATATTATTTTTACCGTGTCTTCCCTAATCCAAGTTTTTTTCTTCATATTTGAGGCCATGACAAATTTATATTTTTCTTCTTCATATTTTGCATATTCCATAAAATAACATAGGTATCTATATGTGCACTGCTTCTGTCCCAGATGGGCATAATGCGCTGCTTATGATAGTCCATGAAACCACTTCCATGGTGAGGAGTAAGATCAGACAAACGTTATTAATAGTATTTAATATTAGCATTTATCTAACAGCGCTCACCTCACATTTGACCATCATTTGTAGAGTGGGAAGGTCTCTCATGGGCAGATGGACACATCTCTCTTACCTCTGCATTTTCTTTAACATTTGCAGGCTTGCTGGCCTCTTGGAACCTCCATCCTTGTTACAAAGGAACGTGATATGAGGCACTGATATGCCTCTTTGCTTTTGTGACTTTGGGCCAAAGTGACTTGCCACTATCTTGTGCAGTAGCTGATGCTGAAGTCCAATTGTGTCTTGCATGCAAGGTAACCTTCAATAATAGAATATAATTTTTCAAAGACTATATTTAATGTATTCAATCAGTCTAGTCTTGTGTTAATTCCTGAGCTTCATACTTTTGTGTGGAACAGTAGCATTGGGCATGCCTGTGTAGATGAGAACGCAGCAAGGACTGGCCAGGCAATCACCCTAGGGGTGAGGGCCCAGGAAAGTAGAGCACTTTCATGTCAGCAGAGGAACATTCACTAAAGACAGCCTTGCCAGTCCACTCCATTCAAGCTCATCTGGACAGAGGAAAACAGCACTTTTTTGATTTGTATCACTGGCATATGTCACAGCTATTTTCTATAAAATATTGGAGATAGATCTAGGTTTTATTTGCTAAACACACAAAAATGCCGGGTGAAAGGAAGGATTCTTGAAGGACCAAAAATGAGCTATTTTATAGTTGAACAAACACAGGCTGCTATGAGCAGCCTTAGGGAGACCTGCATTTTTTTTCAAAAAAAAAAGTCTCCCTTTTTTTTTAAAGAGGCCTTAGAAAGCCTTTTTAAGAGTAAGAGGTGTCCCTTACTGAGTCCACCTAGTAAGGTGTGGTAGTTTGTTTTCACAGATGTGTATTTGAAAACACGGTAATGCCTACAGCTCCTCTCTTACTAGGAATTAGATATCTCATGTACTGCTATGTTATTGTGGACTGAGCACAACAAGCAGAGAGTGTCCATGGGAGCCCGTGCCTTTGTCATGTGCCATCACAGCAAGTTGCCAAGCCCACCTTGTACCTCCAGTAAGCAACAATGGAACATATATCTTTGACAGCCACACCACGTGCGAGGCTTGCATGCTACTTTTTACATTTTCATGGTCTGGCCTAAGCTGAAGATCCAGCACAACGTAGCAGCAAACAGCCCAGTAATAACCTACTAATATGTCTGCAAGGAATGCCAGAGTTTTTGTGATTTGTTTATTCCTCTATAAAATCACCTTTGCACCAGGCTGAAACAGGAAATAATTTTAAACAGGGGTATTACAAGATGTATCTTGTATCTTTGTATAGTAGTCTGAATCCCAGAGAGCAAATCCTTTTACTGTAAGTGAAGCATGCAGATTTGTAACACAGATTCAAAAAAAAATGACTGCCAAAATTAACCTATTTTGTGCGTGTGTGAATTTATTTTGTTTTTTGCTTCTGTTGGTTCTGATATACACAGATTGCAGTGAAGAAGTCTGTGTCTTGGGTTTTTGTTAAAAATTGATTTTTTTGCCAAATAATATTATTTTTGCCATTTTTTTCTGTTTCTTTCCAACGCAAAGGCATCTGTGGCATTTTAGTAGAAATCACCTTGTATTGACTCACATAGATGTTAACTGCAGATTCCATTGTTGAAAGAATAGTGCCCTATTTCATTGAAACTTGTGAAAAAGAAAACAGAAATATACTGCATGCTTAGTTTACCTAAACTAGTTGGGAAGATTCTAGCTCATATTCTCAGTTTTCACATCAGCCCTCCGTGAATAGAAAATGTTTAGAGTATCATAGAACAAAAGCCAGATTCTCTTTGTGAGGTCTTTTATATCCTTCTCAGTTTGTGTGTTAATATTTTTCCAAGGAGAAAGCACTGTCAGTTTAGCCTCTCAGTACCACTACTGACGCAAGCGAATATCCGCATTATGTGTTTTCTTCTCATAGAAATGCATAAGATTGCTCCAATTCTGAATAGACAAGAGCGCAAGGCTCAATGCACCTATTTAGTCAGAATAGGACCAATAAATGTGTTTGATAATTTCGTGTATGGATCCAGCAGAGCTTCATTCTCAGTGTGGAACTGAGTCAGAATCATGAACTATATTTTTGCTGGTAGTTGTGACACACAAAAGCTTTGTTAAGGCCTCAGATCAAGACCGCTTGTTTGATTTCTGACATCTCTGCTCAAATCATGATTATCGTATTGGTCTTACTCCATTCATTCCTGTACTCTCTCTCCTCATAAGGCTAACCTCAAGAAGTCTATTACATAATTCATAGCCTATTGTGTTGTTCTAGGTTATGCTGATCAGATGCGTGGCAGGGAACCAAGAAGAGCCCTGTGTTCATGCTTTGACTTTGTCTAATCCCTTTTTTTCCACCTTCCCAAATAATGAAATTATGTCCAACTACTCTTTCAACACTAAGTCCTGTTTTCTGATTTAGCAACTTTATCTAGTTATTTTGACCCTAGGCAATTTCCCTGGTAAGCCACTACTTTACAATACTTAACAATGATCACTGGAGAGAGTTCCTTACCCTGTCCTTTCACTCGCTGGTAGTTTAAAAGACTTGAAGTTTCTCCTTCAATTGTCATGTTAGCTTAGTTATATGTTGAACTTTCATTATATGCTAAGTCCAGGAGTTTCTTGCAACATTATCTAGCTCAATCTATGGCTTTTGGAAATCTGGCTTTGCGCTTTAATACTCTGTCTCTCTTTTTCCTCTCTTTAAGAAGGCAGAAATAATTAGATTTCAGAGTGTTTGTGTGTGTTTATGCTTTGAAAAAAATAGCTCAATAATGCATTACCGGCTTCTCATGCCTTTGTGCCCTTGTACAATAGTCCTCAGCAGTGAATTTACAGGTTGTTTCCAAACTTGCAGAGATAAGAAAATGGCAACTAAGGTTGAATGAGAAAGGGACACATGGTAGAAAATTACAGCATCCCTTAAACATAATTGTGTGTTTTCCAACATTAAAAAAGACATTAATATTATCTTGAAAATGAATACAGCGTACTTTTCTTGTTTTATTCAACATTTTTTATGATATGTTCCCTGTCAGTTAAAAAGCATTGGAGCTCCTCATGACAGAGTTTCCACCTACATCCATCCTGTTTGTTATTCTGCCTCAAAGCAGAGACAAGTCACTGACACAGAGCAACTCATAGAAGAGGACCCAAGGGAATGTGGGTTAGAAGATATAAAAAGAATATTTCATTATCTCTGGAGCTAATCCAGGTATATCCTACAACCAAGAAAAATCTTCACCGTGCTCAAACCACATTGTAATGGTCATTTGACTGTTTAGTCTTAACATCCCTACAAACCAACTCATGGTGAAAAATATGGTTCAGCACTTTGGATTATGACAAGAGGATTCTGCTAAGGAGTGTCAGTCTGGGTGTGGAGGTTTTTTTAATTATTATTATTATCTAAAGCTGTTGAGGTGGATTTGCCAGGTCTTGCTTAGAGATCAGATCTCAGAGTGGTTAAAGAAACTGAGCAAGTTGCTAGAGCTCTGCTTAAAGGTTCAATCAGGTGTCACTGCAAACAATCTGCATCCCTTTTAGATTCCTCTTCTGAGGGATATTTGAGTCAATTGCCTTTTGCAATTGTCACTGCAATCGCTCAATAAACAAACAAACCTACAAACAAAAAAACAGAGCCCACTATACTCTCTGTGAGGGAAGAAAGAACCCAAACAATGAGCATGTTGAGATGAAGTTATTTTGTGGCTTTGTGGCTCTTTGGGATTCATCTGCCATGCTGAGAAGTCTGCTCAGTAGATCTGATGCTAATTCTCCATGATGAAAAGCTGCCTGCCTCCAGGGAGCTACCTAGAGCCTTCAGGAATGGTCAGGTCTGGCACTTTTATCATGCACACTAAGAGAAGACATAATCAATTCCCCAGTTGGCACTTTACACTGAATACCCACTTTTTCAGTCTGATAGCAAGACTAAATTAGTTATTTAGCAACGAGACTCTAATTTAAAGTGAGCAAGTGCCCTGACAAGGTTCATTGTTCAAGGCCGTCCTCCCTTTGCTTTCAGATGAGAGACCCACAAATCCCTGGAAAGTGATAAATAGACAATTAGAAAATAGATACATTTTGTTAGATCTACAAAGCTCCCTGGTGCTGTCAGGCTCACAATAAAGGGGGCTCCAGTAAATTGGTGGGCAATGAAAGCCAGCTGTACGGTCATCACTCCTACAGACACAAAGCCATATGTGGCCATTTACAGGACAACCCTGAGAATAGATTGGGCCAATAAGACCAGAGGGAACTAAAAATACTTGACAAAGTTGGCTGCTCTTCATTTAGCAAGTATAAAATATCTAATGGAGTGTAATGGAAGCTATCAATCAGCTCTGTGTGAAGTACAGCTTTAATACTTTACTTTTAGCTATTAATGCAAGTTTTTATGCCTCTGTAATAAGTCAGAAATTAGTATCTTCTGTGTGCAGCAAGATGATAGTGTGTAACCAGCAACAAATGATGTGGACTCAACAGCAGTGGCATAAAACCTATCTAGACCTAAAAGCTTCTCAGTGGGAAAACAAATCTGAAGAACTCTTAAGCAAGGGCAACAACCTGTGCAAAATAATGAGAGATCTGATAGCCCTGCTTAGAAAGCATCCCATTTAGGCTTGCTTGGATGCTGCTGGGTTTTGTGTTTAGTTATCAGGCTCTTTCTAGGCAGAAAGATTGAAGTAAGTATCAAGGGAAGTTCTGCAATTATCTGCCTATTAAGGAAAAATAATTTAAAATGTTTCTCTTGGAAGCAAGAATTGCAAAGCCCTGGTATCTGTTTAATTCTGCAACAGTAAGATTCGTGGAGTTTTAACGTTAGATCTGCACAAATTAATATGGGCTTTGAGAATGAAATGTAGTGCTGTGGCAAACAAATCATATGTAAACATTTCTTACTTCGGTGCATCCGTAGAACTTACATAGCGCAATATGATAACACATGAGTTGTAAGGAGTTGCTTCATAAGATCGCAAATGAGCCCTGCAGGAGAACTGCCAGAAAAATGCCAATTTTCATCAAAATAAATCTGAGAGTTTTGTGTTGCCTAATGACTGGTATGAAAGAGGTCTGGAGCACTCATCTTTCATTTGTGTCCAAGAAACGGTCAGAAAAAGGTCTTCTAGTGTGTATAATCTGATGTTTATTAACCAAGGATCCATGACAGTGTCAGGAGATAAATCCCTTCCAAAACACACACAAGCAACTCACAAAGTACTAGCAACATACAGTAGTGTTAAGACTCTCATAAAGCAGGAGACTGTGTAGTGCATTTAGGGATGGCATATGCCGCAAGATAACTCTCTGCTCTCTCTTACCTATTTTTAGCTGCTCTTCCAGGACAAGAATCATAATTTATTTTGCAGATAACCAAATGTCACACTCTATGACTACTTTGTTATACAAAATGCAATAACAGTACCTGGAGAAAAGTGACCTTCCATAATAGAAATGTCCCATGGAACTAATAGAAAATAATAACCAATAGAATTTACCAGATAATTATATCCCTGTTCTAGAACACTTTAAAAGAAAAATAACAAGGATATCTCTCCTTATAACATTTTACAGCATTGTACAGTTTGGAGTTGTTTGGTGTTGGCTTTGTTTATTTGTTTATTTATACACATATATTTTTAGAATAAAATCCACTTAATATCTGGTCATTTCTGAGGAAATTCCACTTCAGTGTTATCATTGTTTTAGTTTTAAGGCTTAACCTATTGACTCTGACTAACAAGGACATCCTCTGTGCAGGCACAGTGACTTATTATGAGTTTCTAAGTTCTAATTTATTACACTTTATTTTTATGCAAATTGCTGATCAGGTTACAGATAATTATTTACACATACGTACAGCCACAAATCCATATTTTATATCTGATCTGTCATTATTGTGGTGTGAAATGAAGCTCGTTACATATTTTTTGTGTTCAAATGCTCTGTGCTTTACAGTGTTTTAAAGCTAGAACTTGAACCATTTTCCAATATGATGAAATGTTAAAAAGGTATGTCTTTTTAGTTGTTAAGGAGGGAAGGAAGGAAGCAGGTAAGGAAGCAAGGAAGCTACAGCTACATGTGCTAATATGCTATACATATATATATGCCATATATATATATGCCATAGCATATATATAGAGAGAGCATATATATATAATGTTTATGCTAATAGCTATATAGCTGTTGACAGCAAGAGAAGAAAACCATTTACAATGAGAAGAAAAACTATTTTTGTCCTCTGGCAAGGCTTTCATTGTCATGCCTAATCAGTCTTTATCCAATGCAAAGTTAGGACATGCACTCAGGGTATTTGACTTCACGAAAGCACCTAGATGAACAGTGTGAGTAAATAGGTTTGTAAAAGCTTGTCAGCCCAATGGTCCCCCACAACTCCAAAGATATAACCTGCAAGGGCAGAAAGTTGAAATAAAATACAAAAGTAAGGAAAATCACAAGATAAAATATAAAATAAGTATGAGAAAAAGAAAGAGGTATAAGAAATTTGGAACCTACATCCAAATTTGTCCAGTGCACCAAAAATGTTTCATGTAACCTATAACCTTCCTATTTTTTCCCTCTCCCATTGAAATGTGCAACTTCTTATTCCCCTTGCACTTACACTTTTGTAATACAGTCCCTGGGTTAGTCCTGTTCCTTCCAGTGTCTTCCTGTCCTGCCCACTTTCAGGGACTCATTCCCAGGGGCAGAGCGGTAAATTCACAAATCAAGACTGGCTGTCCCAGAGCTTTTCTCACCTTGCCAACCAGGTTCACTCAGCCACATAATATGATCTGATGTCTGATTTCAGGAGCTTCTTTATTTTGGATGTTAGGGTAGGTAGAAAAGGAGAATTAGATGTACAGATGACCTAACAGCACATTGTAGTTCTCCACCTGCCCGAGTTCTAGCTCTGTTCACTTTGATGCATAGTTTAATCAAATCTGTATACATTATACCAAATATTTTCCTATTTATACCAAATATTTTCCTATTGGTTGTCCTTGGCTATATACCATTCAAGTATATTTTAATGGTTAATCACTATATCCATAAACTGAGCATCTACTGAGTTTCTGGATGCCAACATCCTCACATTCAGTTCATGAGCCCTGTTTGGGAACTGCTTATCTGCATATCCTGTTCTGGGCTGACTATGAATACTTTGTGTAGGCTAACTTGTTAGTTCATTGGTTAATAACCTACCGCTTTCAAGTAATGGTTTCAAGCTTCCAAGTCACTTTAGCTGCATAGCTAGAGTAAGCCTCATACAGCATGTAAATAATAAATATGTAAATGAATATTACTAGCTTTGGGGAGAGTCAGAACTGTATTTGAAGCACTTCTTTCTAGAGCTGAGGCATCACAATGACATCTTGGCTGCAACTTTCATGCCCCTCTCACAATACTGCCAGGCTGAGCAAGGCTCTCCAGCTTTGGCTGACTAATGTTGGCTTCTAAGCATTAAGAAATGAGGATAGGAATCTGTATCCTCAGTTCATCATCCTGCTGATCAGTACAGACATTATGGACATGGAGGATACTAATGATGGAGACCTCTGGGTTCTGCCAGTGATGAGCAGACATTGGCATTAGAAAGGTCATCAAAATGCCAATGATAATATTGATAGCCTTTGTTTTAATACTAAGTAACAGAAAGAGCACATGTAAATGGTTATAAAAGTTTTTACAAGAGATAAAGAGTTAGTGTATTAATAGAAATACTAGCAGTAAAAGCAAACTGATGGTGGAGAATGTAAGATCACTAAAATAAAAAACTGTATTTGCATACTTGAACTGGAATTCAAGATGGGGCTAGGCGAGGTCTGCTTAGACCTCCGATAAGGGCTTTGACACAGTCTCCCACTGCATTATCTTGGAGGAGCTGGCAACTCATGGCTTAGACAAGGGTACTCGTCTCTCGGTAAAGAAGTGACTGGATGGCTAGGCCTAGAGAGTGATGGTGAATGGAGTTAAATCCAGCTAGTGAGAGGTCATGAGCAGTATTCCCCCCGAGTCACTATTGGGGATGGTCCTCTTCAATATCGTCATTTATGATCTGGATGAGGGGATTGAGTGCTTCCTCAGTAAGTTTGCAGATGATACCAAGTTCAGAGGAAGAGCAGATCTGCTTTAGGGTCGGAAGCCTTTGCAGAGGTATCTGGGCAGGCTGGTTTGATTGTATGACGTTCAAGAAGGCCAAGTGTTAGGTCCTGCACTTGGGTCACAACAAACCCACTCAGCTCTACAGGCTTAGGGCAGAGTGGCTGGAGAGCTGCACAGCAGAAGAGGATCTGGGGATGTTGGTCAACAAGTGGCTCAACATGAACCAGCAGTGAGCCCAGTGAGCTCCTCCTCCACAGGAACAGTGTAGCCAGCAGGGCTACAGGAGTGATCATTCCTTTTGTAAGCTGGGACTGGAGTACAAACATTAAGAGCAATAACTAAGGGAGCAGAGGTTGCTTTGTCGGGAGGAGACTCAGGGGAGACCTTATTGCTCTCTAAAACTACCTCAAAGGAGATTGTGGTGTGACAGGATGTGATCTGTTCTCCAGAATAACTACCAAAAACAGGACAAGAGGAAAGCACCTCAAGTTGTTCTAGAGGAGGCCAAGGTCAGACATTAGCAAAAAAAAAATCTACACAGAAAGAGTAAGTCTATTCTTGGAACAAGCTGTACAGGGAAGTGATGGAGTTACTGTCCCTAAAAGTGTTCAAGAAATGTGTAGGTGGGGACACTTATGTATATGGCTTAGCAGGCATGGTAGGCATGGTGGTGACAGGGTTATTCAATGATCTTGAAGCTCTCTCTATTATATAGAACTTGTTCTGATACCAAGAGGAAAAGAGAAAATTTAGCAAGGTAGTGTCCACTAAAAAATACTGATGCAGTTTAAACTTTTTCCTCTCTCTTATGCCTGGAATATACCAACTTTCAAGGCTATATTTGCCTATGTGTGGATTGCAGGAGTGTGATCTGTCTTCATCTGCATGAGAGTGGCTGAGGCAGTATGATTAACAAGAGCAGTAGGGAGGTTGATTCTTTAGCCTGCAGAAGCATGTCTTCTTTACTGAAAGTTCTTGCATGTTCTCAGGTTAATGCTTTCATATTTCCAATATTTAGGACAGATCTGTCTGCAAAGTTTCATCATAATTTGCTGAGTAAATTGTGCCAGCCTTCCCAGGAACTCATTTTTCTCTTTGCTATGACCTATCCTACTTTTAGCTCAACCAGGATTCCCAGCTTAGCAGCAAAGTGTCCAACCTTCTTCCAGTACCAAGCACTACTTCAGGAAGTGGCAGTATGAGAGATGGGTCTGTATTAGCAAGAAATCAAGCATGATCTCTTTACCATTGTGTGGGATAGAAAAAAAATGTGGCTTTAACTGTTTTCCTTTCCATCATGACTGTTTGAATTAAGCTGTCAGGCATTTTGACTGAAACCAGCATTCACCTGCTCAATAATACATGACAGTGAAGGACAGGGATTATTGCAGGCTTACAATAAGCTACAAGTCATTGGGGCCAAAATTCTGTCATCTTGGTTACTGAGAAAGAGAAGTCATAAAAGAGAATAAAAGGCAGCAACACTTGCATCATTTCAGGAGGGGACTCCTCCACTCTTAGATCTGTATTAGATATAGGAGCTTATTTTGATCCTCCTGGCAAGAATGACCTTATTTCTACTATAAAATATTTTCCAGTTACATAGCGCACGTGGGCAACTAGTCCCAACTTTCCACTCCACCAGGCAAAGAAAGATCATGGACTGTGAAGCAGTATCTTCAGAAATTATGGTGTGGTCTGGATAAGGAGCCCTAGAAAATTCCTTGTATTCAGGGCAGAACAACCTGCTGTCTTTATAATATTTGTGTTTGTTTTTAGGAAAATCAAAATAAAATCTGGGCGTCAGCTACAAATTTAGAGAGAACAGTGGATTGTCCTCTGATCTCCACAGTACCTATGGGACAGGGGTTCTATACATGCATGAGAAATTGGAGGATGGATCTGGAGACTGTTAACCTCGTGCAGACCTTTGCAGCACCCATTAATAGCAGATCAAATAGATTTTTTTTGGTGTAGGTCCTGCGAAGGTACCTCTGCTTCTGTAAAAGCATGATCAGGAGAGGACGTACAGGAGGGACATCAGATCTTGTAGTTTAGGAGAGCAAATCTGCTGCTGTTTCACAGCGAACAAGAGACTGCCCTTACCTAGATTACTAAGAAAGGAAAAAATTAAAACACATTAATTTTCATCATCATTATTCAGTTCTTACAGGAAACCTTATTCTGGATACAAGCATCTTTCAACAGTGGATTCATCTATGAGTTCTCTATGGACTCATCCAAGTAGCATGACGACATTCCGCAGTGTCTTCCTGTGGAATATTACTGAAAATCAATATATTTCACAGGATTATATGATAACCCAGACTAGACAGAAACTTCTTATTCAGAGCAGGATGAGCTACAACAAGAGATTAGAAGACAAAATTAATCAGGCCTTTTATCCAGTCAGATCTATAAAACTGCCAAGGATGCATGAACTTTGGAGGCAAGTTGTCCCAATATTTGGCTACGGAGAAGTAGCTTTTCCTTAAATCCTTGTTTTTATCTCTTTTCTTTTAAATGACATTTGTGTCTTGCCCTCCTATTACGTGCCGCTGTGAATAGTCTGGTTCTCTCCCGCTAATGGGCTCTTCATAATTATTAATAGTCTACTATTAAATTCTTCCAATGCACTCTCTCTTCCATGCTCATCATGTCCAGTTCCTGCAGTGTCTCCTCATAAGCCTATTTCCATGACACAAGTTACGTGAACAATTAGAGTACAAATTATATAGAAAAGCTTGATACTCACAAAGAAGGTTTTCTTTGACAGCTTTCTCTGTCACAACCTAAAGTTGAAGTCTGTGATCAGCCTGTACATGACACGGGTGAACTTACATCAGATGATGCTTTTGTCTTCAAAACGCCACCTATAGTTGTTAGAGTTGCCTGCTTTGGATCTTCTTCATCAGTACATGAAAAGTGCAGCCTGGAGGACTTAATCATATGCTATCTAGCCTTCCATAGCCTATGTTCGATACATTTCTAGATGTGCTGAAGTGCAGAAATTTTGGTGAACCTAAGACATAAGCATTTCATGGCTTAGGAAACCAACTGGACAAGTCTATATGGAACTAATGATTTAATGTGATTGAAATTTATTTTAATCATGGAATAAATCACATTACCATGCTAATTACCTTATGTAGCTAGAGGTGATTACCACTCCTTACCTTTAACCTGATACTGGCATGTGAATTCCACTATGGATGTATGGGCACACAGTGGGAATGTTCCTCCATTAACTAGACTATTATCAGTCAATCAAACTACCTTTCCTTCTCTCAGTCCGCATATATTCTTTTCCCCTTCTGAAGCAATAGAAGAAGAGTGAGGGAAAAATATCAAGATCTTTGAATGTTTTGCTCTTCTGTGGTATAGGTCAACTCTGTGTATCATGATAGGAAAGAAGTGCAACCAGAGCTTAGTTCACAGGGTGTGCTTGATATTGACACCACATTTAATTATTTCAACAGAAGTCAAATATGGGGATGAAAGAGTCCCAGGAGCAGTAAAAGAAACAAATGCTTTAACCTCTTGTTCACTTGAAGTTATTACTATATCTAGGGTGATCTGTGAGAGGTGTTTGTACCCTTAAATACATGTGCTATCAGACAGATATCTGTGAAATGAGCCTTTAGACCTTATATGAACTCACGTTGTCAGAACCTGGTGTAATACTGTAATGTAGTAATTCCAACCTGTGTTATGATTCCAAAATAGAGTTTAGCGTATGAAGTGAACTTTCATCTTAATGGCTATAAGTTTTCTCCAAGCTACCCTTCATAAATATCAAAATCTTATTTAAATCAAAACATGTTGATAAAAGATGTAGGGGATCTTCTAAGCTTTTTGTTTTGTTTTTTCCTTTTCTTTTTTAGCAAAATTCAGAGGTTATCTGAATGTGGAATACTTAATTTATATATCATCAACTTGTAAGGGTGCCTGTAGTACATTAAAATGCTATTAAAAATATCTCTGACACAAGGTAAATGGCAATTCCTTTGAAATATCACCTAGTATAGCTACAAGTAGTTCCATAATTATTTAGAGATTTAATTTTGTAATAATGACTTAATTGTTTTCTTTGAAAGATAATTATGATATTCAAAATCAGGAAAATGTGATTGATTAGCTCAATGTCCTTATAAAAATATTTGTGACTAATTTATTTATTCCACTGTTTTTAATGGCTATTTCTGTAACTGTTTAAGCTATTTCCATTTACATTTTGTGATTGACACCATCTCAAGAGGGCCAAGAGGATGTTACCATTACTCCTTTCCATCTAGCTCATATCTATAATATTCACTCACTATCTCTGTCAAGTCATGCATTACTTGAAACAGTCCTCGTAAAATTGGGCTGTGCACTCAAGTGTCCAAGTATTCAAACTAAAACAGCCTGCGGTTTCCGTTACCACTGATGGTACTATAAGAAGTTCCTAAGATCATGTAGGAGAAATCCAGATTGATTTTTTAAATGTGTTTCAGGTTAAACATTGGAAGAAAATCAAGCAGCACCCAAGCTGTGGTCAGTTTATTCTTGTATTGGTGAAGATTTTAAATCAAAATGTGACATCTTCCATGATTTTGTTTTCCATTTCTGCATCTGGTGAAAATAATGACGCATAAGAATTAAAGAAAAAATTTAGTTTTTTTTTCCTCTATTTACCTTGGTACCACTGCATACAATGATGCCTAGGAAATTATACAGAACTTGTGAACAGATACCAGTTTTAAGGCTGATTAGTGATGAATAGTTATTCCTACTGCTCATCCTCACAATGACAAGTAATTCACAGGGCCCAGGACCTGGTCTTTCTCTAAGCTATACACATTTCATGTGCGTTCCATTTGCAAGGTCTAAGCTTTTCTTCTGCAAATATGGCAATTGAGGCTGTCTTTATTCTCCTTTCGATGTCATGGATGAAGAAATTGTCAACCGGGCTTTTACTTCCAGGTTTTATCAGTAAATACAGACAAAAAAAAGAGATTTCAAAATAGTAAGATGAAACGGGTAGGATTCATGCTGACTTTCCAACCTTTATTACACACAAGCCTTTCCATAATCAATTACAAGTTCACCTTGTGAATACCATTTTGAGATCAAAACGGCATTAAACTCATGGGACTCCTGGATCTTTTGAGAGAAAAAAACTGTGTAACTTGCAGTACACAAAGCATATATACAAAAAACATATTATTTTCTGAAAAAAAAAGAAAAAGATCTGGAGCTCATAGGTTGTGTTTCACTCTTTTGAGACAACATATTCCATTCCGATAAATCAGATCACAAGAAAAGAGAGAGATGCTGCCAGTAAGTTAAAGCTGATGCCCAACCTGTTAACTGTGTGCATTAATTTGAATCCAACTGCTGAGAAATGCCCCAATGAGAAAATAGTGGGAAATGCAAATACAATCCACATGTTTATTGGCCTGTGTTGCTATTCCAAAACTAATAAAACTCATTGGCATCAGGACCCTCTGAGTATCCCTCTCTGTCACTGTAATGAACTAAGAGAAAGTGGAGTTTCAGTTAGAATGCCATATGTGCCAACTGCATATGCCTCAGTTTGGGGGGCGAATGGATATCATGTGCCTCCTTTATCATTTTATTTTTTCATTTCATTCCCTTTTTTTTATACAATACAATATGGTTAATCAGACAAGCTTTTCTGAGTCATTTACAAACACATTATAAATATGCCAAATATTAGAAGGCTTGCACAGTTCTGCTGTATCACTGATACTGATATACTGGGAAGCCCAATCCCAACTGGAATTCAGAACTTGTCTCCGCAAACAGCCCAGTGAAAACAAAAGCTAAAATCTCACAGTAATATTTTGCAGCAACTCTGCCTATGCTTCTGCATTCATTAACTTTTTATCTTAAACAACAAAGGAAACTGGATTTTCTGATCCTTTCACATGGCAGTTCAGTCAAAAGCCACAGCAGCTAAACATGCTAGAAGGTTTTTCATTGTCTAGCTGCAATCAGCTCTTCTCAGATTGCCTCCCATTAGTTTTCCAAAGGCAAATCCAAGAAAATAATTAAAATTGTAATTTATTTATACATCTTCTGTAGAGATATTGTAGATCCCACAATTGCTATCTTTTAATTTATTCTGGCAGTGTCCTTCAGGAGTTGATTGCAAATAGACATATTAGGGGGGAAGTCTGTCCCACAAGCAAAGTAAAGTAAACACTGCTATCATGGAATTATTAAGCTGTAGCCAAAACACTATATCTAGAGGGCGAAGAGAGCCTACTGTTGGGTTCCTAAGCCCTGAAAAGCTGGCTGGCAGCATGCATATCTGAAGAGCAGAAACAGCCGAGCTGTTCTTCTGATGACTTACAGCAAAGGAACAATTACATTTTGCTTAATCCTTTCAGCAAATGTGTCGCACATGTTTGCAGCACCAGGATCCATTGTATAGTGAGTGCATTATTGATTCATATTTCTTTTCCTAGGACATATCCTTTATTATAACAGGCCAAAAGATGGAACAAAAGACTTTCTAATTTTTTTTTCCATTTTTTTGGGGGGTCAAAATGTCCGTTTTCTCAAAGCAAGAGCAAAAGTGGCTGTGCTTTGCTGGAATATGTACCTCCACCTGTGTGACAGGCACCTCCCATGACTCTCTGGGACTATCTGACAACAGCAGAGTTGCAATTTTAATAGATTCCAAGTAGTTTTCTCAGAGAGAAGCCTTAAAAATTCCCTAAGGAAAGATCATCAAGCGGAATGGTCCCTGGTGCCAGATTTATTAGCAGGCAGGACGGGGAGGTTGATTAGCCTGCGTGGCTGAACAGACATGCTGTCAGACCGGCCTCTTAATCCAATCAGTTACCTGTCAGAGGGGGAACTGTCTTGAGTTTCCAAATGCAGCACATCCACAGGGTGATATTCCACCACTCTTGCATGCCTGCTGCTACCAGGGATTCTCTCCCTGACCTAGAAAACTTGCAGTTAACGACCAAGGGTGCCTGGGAATTACTTTCCCTTAGAGAAGCGGTGATGTGGTGAGCCTTCCTCCCCTAACAGGCACTACTTAAAGTAGACAGAACCAACTCAGACTCTCTGGGTATAAACATACCTTGTATAAACTCAAATCTCTTCCTTTTGGTAATTCCTCCAGGCATCTAGTCAGAGATCTAGTGCTGCTTGTGAACAGGCCAAACATAGCATTAGTATGTTTACATCTACAAATAAGCTGCTGAGGGAGGCTAACCTCATTTGGGATCTGCTGAAGATTTTTACAAAGACATTAATCATCTCATGAATTTTGTTTTCCTGAAGGTTTGTATACAGTGCTGCCAGAAATAGCTCACCGGATATCCAGAGTTCCTTTAAACTAGTAAAAACTCTCTGATTTCAGTGACAAATAATTTGGGCTCTTACTAACAAATATGCTCAAAACCCAACAGTTCTGCTTTGGAAACATAATTAAATTTTAAAATATATGCAAGCACTCTCACTCATAATACTGTTACGGTTCTCCTGATACCATAGCTGTACAAGTAGTAGGTGTCATATCCCTGTATTTCACTGTCTGACTGGAAACGGGAGGTGTTCAAGAACGTTCTCCTCCAAACTGGACAATATTTTTGTATTATTATTCTACAGTGTTCTTAACATGACAGAGCAAATATAGGAATTTCAAGTAGCTTGTCTCTAAACGTATCATTTTTTTTCTTCAGACAGAGAAAAAATCCTCAGTTTTAATGGAGATTCTCCTTGAGTTAGGCTGTATAGAACAACATAAAAGTCTCTGCAAAAGTCAGAGGTTATTTTAGTCAAATATCAGGATGAAGCTAAGACTGAGAAAATCCAAATGATGAGCAAAGCTTATTTTTAATAAAAATTCTTCAGGCTTGAAAATCCAATAAGTAATCCTAATTAAATTTATTAAAGGTTAAAGGAAAAGAGTACTGGATATAAAGATATATTTCCAGCCTCTTATTATGAGACTTTCAAAACACATGCTGAAAAATGAAATTTTAAAATGTCTGCAGCAGCAAAGGTTGCTCTTTCAGATCTTTTCCTTCTTCGTGTTCTTGTACCTGAAATTGGTTTGTCTACATTACAGTTTTACTAGCCGCATTTACTAAATCCTTTTTATTCTAGCAGGCAAGCCTTAACAGTCTTTGGTGATTCAGATTACTCCTTTTGAAACTGAGCCAGCTAGTCACAGATTCACTGGCCTATTATGCCTGGGACTTGGGAACTTACAAAGTCTTTCCCAAGGCAATGATTCAGGCCTTCCAAGGGAACTGCATTACACCCCATTATTGGTAGCATATCCACTCCTTCATCATTTCTTCATGCTGTCACCTGGTCCCCATGGATGGGGTGCAGATGAGCTTTAGATCTGATGGTGTTTTTCTTTACAGAGTACTCTATCTTCCCGGCTCCAGATTCCATCTTTTGTAAGGGTTTACCATTGGTCTTTTTTCCATATCAGGAAAGAGAAGCTTATAATTAGCTCTAACAAAATGTGTGACTATCGGCTGGACTCCCTTACTCTCCACTATTCTCTCCATAACGTGCAAAGGCACAATTTTACACAACCTTAGCTGTGCTACTGGAAGTGCAATCAGGAATAATAAACTAATTCTGACTAGCAGTAGTTTAAGTGGAGGGGGGAGAGGTAGTTTTTTATTCTCAGATAACCTCGGAAAGGCATGCTAGATGTAGGTCTGAAAGGCATTGATGATTATCTGTTTCTGAAGCCAGTGGTGAAACACTTTGGCAGAGACAAGTCTCATGGTGGGACAGCTCCCATGACTGGAATGTGGCCATAGAGGGCTTCAGGTTTTTCAGGGGGGACGGAGAAGGAAGGCAAGGCGGAGGAGTTACTCTTTATGTGAGGGAGCAACTGAAATGTATAGAGCTCAACATAGGAGAGGATAAGCGCGGGGAGAGAGCCCGTGGGTTTGGATAAAAGGGCAAGCCAACAGGGGTGACACTGTCGTGGAAGTTTACTACAGGCCCCCTGACCAGGACTAGGAAGTAGATGAGGCCATCTACAGGCAGCTGCAAGAAGCCTCCCAATCACAGACCCTGGTCCTCCTAGGGGACTTCAACCACGCTGACATCTGCTAGGAAAAGCACACAGCCAGGAACAGACAGTCCCGGAGGTTTCCTGCAGAACATTGCAGATAACTTCTTGATGCAGGTGGTTGATGAGTCAACAAGGAGAGAAGTGCTAATAGACTTGTTACTAACAAACAGAGATGGTCTAGTGGGAAATGTGAGGATTAGGGGCATTCTTGACTGCAGTGACCACAAGATGTTGGAATTCATGGTCCTGTACGGAAGAAGCTGGGTGAGAAGTAGGACTGCAATTCTGGACTTTAAAAAAGGCAACTTTGACCTCTTCAGGGAGCTCCTTGGAGCAGTCCTCTATGTCAGAGTCCTAGAAAGAAAAGGAGTCCAGGAGAGTTGGCTGATATTCAAGCACTAATTCCCCCAAGCTCAGAGTCAGTACATTCCCACAAGAAGTCAAGTAAGCAGGGCAGGAGACCTGTATGGATGGGCAAGGACCTAGTAGTCAATCTTAATGAAAAAAAAAAAGAGTGTGCAGCATGTAGAAGAAGGGCCAGGCCTCGTGGGAAGCATATAGGTGCATCATCTCTCCATCATCTTTGAGAGGTCCTGGAGAGCAGGGGAGGGGCCTGAGGACTGGAAGAGAGCCAACATCACTCCAGTGTTCAAGAAGGGCAAGAGGGAGGAGCCAGGCAATTACAGGCCGGTCAGCCTCACCTCCGTCCCTGCAAAGGTGATGGAGCAGCTCATCCTAGAGAGCATCTCCAGGCATATGTAGGCAAAGAAGATGTTGAAGAGTAGTCAGCATGGATTCACCAAGGGGAAGTCATGTCTAATTAACCTGATAGCCTTCTATGATGGGATGACTGGCTGCCTGGACAAGGGGAGAGCCATGGGTGTTGTCTACCTTGACTTCAGCAAGGCTTTGACACCGTCTCCCATGATATCCTGATATGGAAGCTCCAGGAGAGTGGTCCGGATGAGGTGAATCGAGGGCTGGCAGGATGGCAGAGCTCAGAGGGTGGTCATAAATGGGACCGAGACCAGTTGGAGACCTGTGGCCAGTGTTTTCCCCCAGGGGTCAGTACTGGACCAGGTGCTGTTCAGTTTGTTCATCAGTGACCTGGACGAGGGCACAGAGTGCACCCTGAGCAAGTTTGTGGATGATACCAAGCCGAGTGGAGCGACCGATACTGCAGAGGGCTGCGCTGCCATTCAGAGGGACTTGGACAGGCTGGAGAATTAGGCAGAGAGGAACCTCATGAGGTTCAACAAGGACAAGTGCAGGGTCCTGCACCTGGGGAGGAATAACCCCAGGCACCAGTACCGATTAGGGGTCGACCTGCTGGAAGCAGCTCCGCAGAGAGGGACCTGGGAGTCCTGGTTGACACCAAGTTAACCATGAGTCAGCAGTGTGCCCTCGTGGCCAAGAAGGCCAATGGGATACTGGCCTGCATCAAGAGGAGCGTTGCCAAGAGGTAAAGGGAAGTGATCCTGCCCTACTCAGTTCTGGTGAGGCCGCATGTAGAGTACTGTGTGCAGTTCTGGGCTCCTCAGTATAAGAGGGTCGTGGAGCTTCTAGAGAGGGTCCAGCGGAGAGGAACAAAGATGATTAAAGGACTGGAACATCTCTCGTATAAGGAGTGACTGCGTGAGCTGGGCTTGTTCAGCTCTTTTCAGTGGTGTCCAGTGACAGGACATGAGGTAATGGGTACAAGCTGCAACACAGGAAGTTCCATCTCCCTGTGAAGAGGAACCTCTTTCCTGTGAGGGTGCCAGAGCTCTGGAACAGGCTGGCCAGGGAGGTTGTGGAGTCTCCTTCTCTGGCAGTCTTCAAAATCCTAGATGCCACTCTGTGCTGCATGTAGTGAGTGTCCCTACTGGAGCAACAAGTTTGGACTAGATGCTCTCTAGAGGTCCCTTCCAACCTTAAAGATTCTGTGAGAACCATGCATCATTTCTGTCATGGAGGTACGTTAGATAGTGTACAATACCTTCTTCTCAGGTTGCAAAACCACTATGTTGTCCTCCATCACTGAAATACTACTTACATGATTTGCTTATTTATGACCCTCACACACTGCTCACTCATGTTGCTGTCTTCTTACTGCTCTACTTTGAGGTCTTAAAATACTGCTGACCTTAGCCTCCTGTCTGTAAGATAGCTATGACCCCTTGCCTTCCTCTTGTAAGTTGGGGACACACTCAATAGCTAGCATGTTCCAAATGATGCCATAAGGCTGGTTTGTCTTACGCAGATGATCTGCTCAGGATGAGAGGTGCTGGTCTGGCAAGCAGAGAGCTGGGGGTGGGAACTTTCTAACATGGTGCTTTACCCAGGTTCGCCCAGTAGATGGTATCGAAGAGTAAGAGAAACCTGCCTGAAAGCCAAGGCTCTCTTACCAATGTTGACATCACCACGTGAAGGACCAGGATGAACATGAAGGCAAGGAGAAGAAACACCAACTTTGGAAAGAAGGTAAAAGATCCATGTGTGACCGACAAAGAAGAAAAGCAGCTTCCAGGAGGTGCAGCACCTGGCAGCAGATGCTGATCCATCTGCACCGGCTTTGTGAAAACCATTGGACTCACAGAAATGTTTGCACTGCACCTGGAAAAATAGTTTTCACATACTGTCCCCTTCCAGAAATACTGAACACACTCATCCTCTTAAGAAACAAAGAGTGCAAATAAATGAAAATAGTGCAAGTATCTGACAAATGGAAACCAGTCAGAATCAACTTCAATCCAAATGAAGCTTAATCGAAGGTTAATTGTAATCAAGTGAAAATTTAATTTTGGGCGATATTATGGCTAACTAGAAAATCTGTTGTTTACGGCTGCATCTTGGTTTTACTCTCATCATTCCAAGCATTAAAAGGCCTGCAAAATCTAAATCAGTCAATTGTGCTTCTACTTCTGATTCTTCTAAAATATCTTCTTTTCTATCTATTTGTACCTATTATTTCATCTGTCCTTGGAGTAATTGAACTATAAACTGTAAACTGTGCACGTTATAATAAATTTATAGTGCATTTATAATAAATTTGGATAGTCTTGTCTTTTAATAAAACACTTGTCCTTTACATCTACTGCAAGATTGTTAAAGTGAAGATGGTTGGATGAAAACAGTGTCACCATGTTTTAGTGTGTTTGGTCTAAGTTTAGTAAGTCTAGTCTAGTTTAGTTTAGTAAGTCAGTGCTTAACTTGGGGTATTTTAAAACTCCATCCAATATGCTTTTGGAAGAGTTAGGTGCCAAACTTCCATGGATCTGTCTTTAGTACTACAAGTGGAGAATTAAATGTAGAAGCAGGGATTGAAGGTTGAGGAACAGATAGAACAGCAATGTTTAATTACAAATCCACTTTGCAAAAAATTGTCTTCCAAGATATTATTATTTAAAAGTAGGCTGAGCAAACTTATTCTATTATGTTAAAACAAGTTGAGTCCCTAGAAGCCACAGACCGCTTTAAAAACATGACAGAAAATGGAAAAAAATCAATTGGTTTTATATGCTTTCTGAATTTAAAAAATCATTGTGCTGTTATAAAAATATGGGCTTCAGAGCCTAACTATTGATAAAATCTTGGCCATCTATGTCTAAGTACCAAGTGTAAACAATGCCATTTCTTTTGGTGACTTTGTAGGCATTCAAACAAATTGCTTGTCCCCCAAACAAGAACATAACAGAAAGATAAAAACAACTGATGATACATTGGCCAATAACCTTCTCTGCAGTAAGTTCTGTCACCTAAGGACAGACACAGGCATAGAAAACTTCTGGAATATAGAACATTCATTTTGACCTTAACAGCATCCAAAAATAAGAGCAATCAAGGTGATAACAAGATATGTCTTTTGCCTCTCAGCTATCAGGTCACTAGAGGGATTGACCCTAATACAGGTGGAATCCTTCCATTATGATGAATGAGATCAGTGCCAGCTCTCTAGAATTCACTGGGAGCCAGCAGTTGTTCAACTGTGACATCCTTGGAAGAGATTTGAAAAGATGAGAAAACTCAGTAAATCTACAAAGCTTAAGTTTCTCTGGGCTTCCATTTGCCTACAAATAACTTGTGTAATGTGATGGAGAACAGGAAACAGTATGAACAGCACAAAGAAGTTTTAAAGATGTGATTCTGTTGTCCCTCATAGACTTACCATGGTTAAACGTGGTTGTTTCAAGTTGGCCTACTGCAGGAGCTGCTGCTTTTTATCATTCCCTAACACATCAATTCTGAAAGACCAAATCCAAGTCTGCCTTGAAAAGTTCTGTTATTATTAAATCATGAAAAGTTTGGAGTTACCTTAACAGCTATAGGCTGGTACCAAACTGGTTACTAAGGACAGTTGAACTGAACGCTCTCCAGGAAACCTCACATAAAAGGAGAGTCTAAAGAGTGATTCTGGAATGTGCAAGCTTACGGAAAGTGGGCATGGGAATAAGCAGATCTTGGTTTTAACTTGCAAATACTCTAAGAATTTTCATCTTTGCAGGAAAATATCAGCACTAATTCACCAATGGGAAATTACGCTTAACCGACCTGATAGCATTCTATGATGGAATGACTGGCTAGGCAGATGACGAGAGGGCAATTACCTTGACTTCAGCAGATCCATAACATCCTCATGGATGAGCTCATAAAGAGAGAATATTGAGGTGGACTGAAAATTGGCTCAATGGCCGAGCTCAGAGGGTTGTGATTTGTAGTGCAGACACTGGAGACCTGTAGCTAGCAGTGTCCTTCTGGAGTCAGTATTGGGTCCAGTCCCGTTCACTTTATTTATCAATGACTTGGATGAAAGAACAGAATACAACATCAGCATATTGGCTGAGAAGACTGAGAGGGGTGGCTGGTATACCGGTCTGTGCTGCCATTCAGAAAGACCTGGGCAGGATGGAGAGATGGGTTGAGAAGTTCAACAGAAGCAAGTGCAGGGCATTGAGCCTGGGGAAGAGTAACCCAATACACCAAGATAGATGGAGTTGACCTTTTGGAGAGCAGCTCTGCAAAAAATGATCTGGGAGTCATGGTGGACAATAAATTGACCATGAGCCAGCGATATGTCCTTGCAGCCAAGAAGGCGAATTATGCATTTGATGTTGCTGCCAGATAGAGGGAGGTGACCATTGCCCTCTATTCAGCCCTATTGAGGCCATATCTGGAGAGGCATCCCACTGCAGGAGGGATGTGGAACTCTCCACTACAGGACAGATGTGGAACTTCTGTAGAGAGTCCAGGTAGACCTATAAAGATGATTAGGGGACTGGAGCAGCTCTTCTATGAGAAGAAGATGAAAGAGCTAGGACCACTTAGTCTAAAGAAGATTGACTATTTTATTAGTGTGTACGAATTTCTAAAAGGAGCCAACAGGGTGAGGTATACTTAATATCTCCTCTCTAAGTCTTGTGGTATCATCTTTAAATGGCCTTAACAAATGAAATGTAACTTCCAGATAGCTATTTTTGGCAGCTTTTCATCAAGAAATCTGGAGAAAAAAAAGGGATATCATGACTATGGGCCAAAGGATATCATGACTGTGGGCCTTCACTTCAGGCAGGAACATCTGCCCTGATTTTTTTTGTCTAAGCAAAGGAAATTTCAAAATGTAAGTAATTTAAAATAAAATAAAATGCATCAGAGAGAGATTTTTTTTCCTGTGATTAAAAGTTGCATAACTTATATGTTTAATAAAAATAGACGTTTTAGGACAAAACGCCAAGATTTCTGGTATTCACAATAGTATCTAATGTAGCATCTGTCAGTCAGTAATTTGCTAATGGAAATTCTTATTTTCCTTTTGACTGCTATTTTTTCTCCTACTGCAGCAACTGGAGTTGTCACTTTGCACTCTGGAGTCTTCCTTCCTCTCTTCGCAAACCACTTCTATTACACTGCTCAGGTATCAGGATTTCTGTTAATACTCTCAAAATGAGCTTTCTTTTGTTGTTAAGATGCACCTTTGACTAGAAAACATTTCACTTTATAATCCTCTCTCCATGTTTTCTCTGTTTC
Source organism: Nothura maculosa (assembly GCA_032353885.1). Lineage (NCBI taxonomy): Eukaryota > Metazoa > Chordata > Aves > Tinamiformes > Tinamidae > Nothura > Nothura maculosa. The sequence goes on along the minus strand of JAUBOD010000271.1, from coordinate 513,846 downwards.
AGCTAGACAACTGCCATTTCTTCAGGCTGGTTCCTGAGTACAGTTTAGGGGATTGACATTCTCCTTTCCACATAGCCAAAATTTTTACCAAAGTAATTCCTCATTTTGATCTTGTGTATCTTGTGTATAAATCAAAAATGCTTCCAATTCATTAGCAATGATATGTTACTGTATTCAATAGATGAAGCACCAAGGGAAAAGGAAGATAATTGTATATTCTGTATAAAATGCATGCAAAGTGCACATGGCCTGTGAAATTGCTCCCTCCTACTCCTACAAGCCAAGCTGTCCTGTTGCTGTTACAGGTCTGTTGTGGTAATCAAGATCTAATAATCTTAATGAATACCTGATTCAGTATGCAACAGTAACAAGTTATACACAGAGTACATAAGGTCTGTCAGAACTCATAACTTGTACCTATGCAGACTCCCCAAAGTCTTGTGATTTAAAAGTGTTTGGAAGCTGTGGTGCTCACTACACAGAAATTTTCTGTATAGTTAAACCAACTGTAACTTCACTAAAGTGCATATATGTGCAGAATATTGATATACATAGATGGCCATTTTAAGCACTAATACAACATTGCACTAATGCAATACTTTCCAAAATATATTCTGAATTTTTGTGTAGTAATCAAAACTCTTCTCTCTACCTCCCAAATGTCTTTACTTGGAAGGGGAACAAAAATACTGCTAAGCAAAATGTCAGAATGAGCTAATGAGTTCTAATTAATACATACCATGGAATCATAGAATCATAGAATTGTATAGGTTGGAAGGGAACTTAAGAGATCATCTAGTGCAAACCCTCTGCACATGCTGGGTCACCTAGAGCATGTGTGGCACAAGATTGCATCCAAGCAGGTTTTGAAGATCTCCAGAGAAGGAAATTCCATAACCTCATTTGGCAACCTGTTTCAGTGCTCTGTTACCCTCACAACCTTTTATGCTCCAATTTGCGTCAGTTTCCTCTAGTTCTATCACTGGTCACCTCTGAAAAGAGGCTGGTCCCATCCTGCTCACTCCCTCCATTGCGGTATACACACTTATCAGATCTCTTCCCAGCCTTCTCTTCTCCAGGCTGAACAGGCCCAGCTCTCTCAGCCTTTTCCTCAGAGAACAGATGTTCCAAGCCCATGATCATCCTTGTAGCCCTGTGCTGGACACTCTCCAGTAGCTCCACATCTCTCTTGTACTAGGGAGGCCAGAACTGGACACAGTACTCTAGATGTGACCTCTAATATCATGGAATCACAGAATGGTTAAGATTGGAAGGGACCTCTAGAAATCATCTGGTCTAACCTCCCTGCTATTATTTTTATAACTGCAAATCTGAATGTGCAATAAGCTGAGTGATGTTATAGACAAACTAAAATAATTAAACATTTTGCATCATTTAATATATTCAAGGGCACAGGAACATGTATGGGAACTTCTGCAAACAGGTTACAAGAACATGTCTGACAGCTAGGAAAAAAAATGAAATTGTAAATGTCCTAACTGATATTTCCCCAATACCTCAGGGACAACTGTGTGTGTATGTGTATGCCCATCTTGAAATAAAAACCAGAATATCCACATATCATTTTGGGAACATTTTCCATGTCTTCCTGGTCCAGCAGATGGAAAATGTTTTTGTTGAGGAATGTCAGGCAGAGCCCATCCCATTTTTTGGGAACATATCTCCTTATTCAGTTTCCTTTCATTCTTCTGAATGTATCACTTTCAAAAGCTCCAAGTGTCTGGGGTTTTCAGGGAGGAGAGAAGTAGTGTTTAGGCTTTACAAATTCATTTAATGGCCTGTTTATCCCAGAGAAATAAGGAGCCGGGGCAATATTACCAGTTTTTATAAATATCTGACTTGACTAAGTAGACAAAGCCAGACTTTTTCCAAAGGGATCCAATAAAAATCTTCAACCTTGGAGATATTCAACCTTTTATGGTTAGTAGAAGACACAGCATGTATGGGAGGTTTTTTTGAGCTTCCAAAGAATATTTATATAGAACCTAACATGAGAAAACTTTTGAAATTGACTTTGAATTGACTGAATTCCACTGAAAGAAATCAGGCATTAAAAGGAAAAAAAACATAACAAAGAAATAGATACAGGACAGACTTTTCTACTTACTCAGTATGTGACTTGTCACTGTTTCATTTTGCCTTGTAAGAACTTTTCCATTTTTCTTAAGACTTTTTTTCTGTTCCCTTTTTAAAATCCACTTGTAGAAATAATAAAAAATAATAAAATCCACATGTAGAAATAATAAGAATGCTATCAAGTATTACAGGCAAGTCACAGAGACCAAAATACTTGCCAAAACAGTCTTACAGCAAGCTTTTTCTGCGTTTTCACAGAATCACAGAATAGTTAAGATGGGAAGGAACGTCTAGAGATCATCTAGTGCAATTCCGCTGCTCAGGCAGGGACACCCAGAGCACGGGGCACAGGGCGGCATCCAGGCAGATTTGGAAGTCATCCAGAGAAGGAGACTCTGTAACCTCCCTGGGCAGCCTGTGCCAGGGCTCTGGCACTCTCACAGGAAAGGAGTTCCTCCTCACATGGAGATGGAACTGCCTGTGTTTCAATTTATACCCACTGCCCCTTGTCCTGTCACTGGCCACGCCTGAGAAGATGTTTGGCCCCTTTCTCCCTGCATTCACCCATTAGGTATTTATACGTTATCTGCTAAGTTTTATGCTAAGTTATATGCTAAGTCAGTGTTACATAATATTTTCCCAGTTGTTCTTACAACTATTATTTGGCATGAATCACTTCTTGCCATTCTACCATTGATTTATTCCTGCTGAAACTTTTCAAATATATTATAGGGCTTATACTTGCTGTCTGATACCGGCTTCTTGCTCTCATCCTTTGACTCAAACACACATACCTACTTTGACTTGATTATGCCTATCAAGTTGTGTCTAAATGTACTTCGAGTAAGGTCTTCTTTATACTTGCTGGATTTGTGATTCCTTAAATTTATTTATTCTAATTAAAAGTTGAATGGTGTCATGGTACTCTTTGAAGTCTGATTCTATAAGATACAATATATACTTGAAAGTTTTCTGATGAAAGAATTACGAGGTGTTAGAGGTGTAAAAAGTGTAAGCAGGGAGCAGGATGCAAGCCCCGAGGTATTTTCATTATTCAATTATAAATATAGACATTTGTCTATTTTTTTTATTTGCTTTTCTTTATTTTTCACTTAGAAGATCTATTTAGGGAGTTTGGGCAGCTATGACCTCCTAATCTTGACAGTCTTCTGATGACATCACTGTTGATAAAGTTATTTTGTTCACCTAATAGGATAGCCTAGGAAGTATGGCATGCAAAGAAGATAAAACTATATGGAGATTGACTGTCATTTCCATGTCCTTTCATTAAATATTGAGAAAATATTTCTGATATGCTCTGAGAAATTGATATTCTTATGATACTCCTATTAGTCATTGAGTATTAAATACAGAGAAAGAATACATGCTAAGCATACATGCACCAGTTACATTGAAAATAATGTTTTGTTTGTTTTGGATGTCAAATTAGACATTTAGATGTCAAATTGACATTTAGATGTCAGTTTGTTTAGATCAAATGCACACAGTCTTCTGCTCCATCCAACCATTTCTCACTTTCTCAAATGATTCAATCACCTGCTATGATGTGTACCATAGGCAGATGAGTTGTATGTGACTGGGGACACAGTGTGGTGTCTATATTCACCATTTACACATTACTGCAATACTAATCCTTTTTTATAGTTCAAGAGAATAAATAGAGAGGTAGAGTGTCATCAAGAAAGAATTCAGATTAAAGGACAAATATAGCTGGACAAAACGAACAATTATAGGAAAAAAAAGGCAAAATAACGACTAAAGATCTTTTATTGCAGTCAGCTAATTATGATGAGTTCTGGACTTAACTGTTCAGGCATAGAATTAAAAACCTTAATTATATTGTCACCTTTGTCTTTCAGCTCCCATTGCCCACAAATGGATCCATTTGCTGTAACTGCTGATGATGAGAAGAAATTGATGGCAGTCCCAGTGAGGTGGTGGAGAGGAGCTTAAAAAAAAAAAAAGTGAGAGGAAACATTGTGATGGCTGCACAGCTGGATGACAACTACTTTCCAAGGCATTATAAATTAGAAGTACTTTTAATGAGACAAATATGGGTTTGATGGATTTCATGCTTTCTTTCCACTCCCTCCCCCATTCCTGCTCTCAGGCTGCCAAGAATATTGCTTTTCCATTTTAAAACCAATGTCTTGTGAGACAGTTCTCTTACCTCTAGCACCATGTCCACAAAGACTGTGATCTGTGCTCTGAGGAAATCTTCATCTTGCTCAGTTTTCATAGGGGAGTAGATGTTACAGGAAAGCAGTGACTGTACAAGACATCTTTTAAAAAAAGGCTAGCTACTAAAAGAGCAAAGGAGATGGCAAGATACTGCATGTGAGGGCAGCGCTTAACTGTGGCAGAAGGTCCCTGCTTACTGTTAGGAACTGCTGAAGAGGGTTTTGCAGAGCAGAAAGGTGGATATTGAATGCCTGTCAGCTGTGTTGTGCCAGTGCTCTCTCCTTGCAGCTAATGATGCCATGCAGTGTCCATCTAAAATCTAGATAATTGATTCAAGAGTCTATCCTTTTCTTTAACATATCTGTGACTTTTTTACAGTTCTCAAAATTGTGTTTGGTAGATGCAAGAACGTCAAATACTGGAGGCAACCCAGGTCTTCCCCTGCTTCTTGACAGGTCCAATGGGAGGTCTTGCTGCCCCACCAGTTCATTATAAATAAAATTAAGTGGGCTTATTATCCAAGTCAGGGATGGTTCCAATACTATGATGGAGTCCGCTGGCGCTTGCCCTTGCCAGACTCCGGGAGTCATGGGGCATACCTGAGACGGAGCCACTTCCAGCCAGGCAGTGTGTTTTTCACATGTGTTGCCATGGTTACATGGAGTGAGTTTAATGTGATGGAACTCAGAAGCGGAGCAGAGGGGCTTGTATCAGACATAGTTTGTGAACATGGCTATGTCAAAGGCAGTGCTCGTTCACACTAGTTTATTACCTTCGTGTAGTGGCAAGACTTCCAGCTGTGGGCTTGAAAGCTTTGGTTTCAAACTCTATTCCTATTCCACTTCTGCAGGGTTTCTTTTGTTTATTTATTTATTTATTTATTTGTGGCTACATAGCTGTTCACCATGATCTAGTATTTGCAGGAAATGTCATGCATGCAGTAGGCACTACCGTCACCCTAGCATTGCAATCAGAAATTGAAGTTGTGATGGCAGAGAAGGAATATTGAAAAAGAGGATAGCAGATGTCTTACCATGGGTTGCCTAGATTAAGTAGCCAATCGTAATGTTTACTTGTGTTTAAAAACTGTCTGATCCACCTGCAGGGTTGCTTTTTGCAAGTTTTATTAACCAGTTATTAGCTGTATAACAAGTGTATTGTGTTGTGATATGCTATTTGCTTTCTTTATTTATGGATCTTTCTTAATGTGGAAAACATTGCCGTATACCATGATAAATAATTGAACAAAACAACAAGATATAAACAAAATGAATGAAACTGAGGAAGTCATAACAAATTATTTCTACTTCATTTGAATGCACTAACTTCAATTGATTCAGTTCTGTTCTTGTTGACAAGTTTGGTTATAACAGACTATCGCTGTTGTATATTTTTATGCTGCAAAAACTTCAGTTTCTGATGGAAAACTCATTCCCAAATCTTGAAACTTCTGAAAAAGAAAACACCATTACTTGTGTTTCCAAACAGAAAGAAAATAGATTTTTTTTTTGGCTTGCCAATGTAATCCTCTAAAAACAGCAATTAAGTGGAGGAATACAGGAGGTAGCTTTTCCTGGTTTGGTTAAACTGTCTGCTATGCAGAGTCTTTTTTTCCAGTGTTTTATATGTTAATGTTCCTCAGGCTCTTTAGAATTTTTCCTTTCTTCATCTATATCCAGAAGCTTCCCAGCCTTTGCCCCAGTGCTTCATGCATGTGGGTTCTGGCTCCTAGTGTGAGATATTGCTGTATTTGATGTCACAGGTATCAGAGATATAGCAGCTCCGAAAGCCAGTAGCCAATGGAGATGGATAGGAGATATCAGCAAACAAAAAGGAATAGGGTGAGATGAAGAAGGAAAAAGGAAAGTGGAAGGAGGCCAGGATAACTTGAGGAAGAAATAAGTAAGGATATCAAACATAAAAGTAAAGGAGGAAATCAAATAGAAATTACTAGGGAGCAAAACTCTATAGCAAGTTAGCTGGTGGTGAAATGAAGGTCTGAGGTCACAGCTGATCCACAGCTTGAACCTGCCTTCCCCTTTTTCTTCTCCAACTATAGGATTGAATGGGTTTGTATGAGTCTCAGTGTTTCTGTCATGGAAACAGGAAATGCAGAAACTTCTCAGTGCTTCTGTCTCCCCCTTTCATTTGGGAACCTGAATGCAGCAACCATCACTTTCCTCAGCTCTTGTAGTGTCCTGTGTGAGCCAAGAGAAGCTGTAGGAACAGAACATTCTGAGGAAAGGTCCATTGAAGAGATCTAAGAAATTGGGGTCGAGTGTGACAGATACGCTCCTTTCCCAGCTCAGCTTGACCTGTACATTACATGCAGCCCTATTCAGTTGTTAACCACCAGCGTTTTATCTAATCCTGGTAGACGTCCTGATTTTTTCTCAGAATCACACACAGAATCACAGAATGTTTAAGGTTAGAGGGGACCTCTAGAGATCATCTAGTTCAAACTTCTTGCTCAGGCAGAGTCACCTAGAGCACATGGCACAGAGTGGCATCCAGGTGAGTTTTGAAGACCTCCAGAGAAGGAGACACTGTAATCTCCCTGGGCAGCCTGTTCCACCCTCACCATAAAGAAGTTCCTCCTCACATGGAGATAGAACTTCTTGTGTTTCAATTTATACCCATTGCCTCTTGTCCTGTCACTGAGTTCTTCCACTCAGACATCAGCCTAACAGTCCTGATGGCTGCATCCCAATGGGGAGATGAGGCTAGTACAGTAGACAAGGTCCTTTGATATGAAACAAATGACTACAAGTCATTCATTCCATAAACACATGAGCCCAAAACCCCTTGATCTCTCCTGGCACAGCAGTGGGCTGCACATCAGGATCTCCCCTTGAGCAGAGATGCCTCTCAAGGTTACTCCTTGAGGTTGAGAGATGCCTTTCCACATTTGTAGTAAATGGATACAGCGCACGCTCCTTAAACTTTACTTTGTAGCTGTGCACAAAATCCCTTAGTCATAAACTGTTGACCAGGTCTGGGATTAGGATTGGATCCAGCCACACCCAGACTCCTCTCAGAAGGAGTTTGGAAAGCAAGGGGGTCCAATCTCAACCTCATGATTCAACGAGAGGCTATCTAAGATAATTATGCATTATCTTGAGCCTCCATGCAGTAAATAATAAGCAACCTTGCCATAGAATCTCATGAAATCATTGTCCATATTAATAAATCCTTTTAAAATTAATGAAGAAATTATTAACTAAATTAATAAATAAATTAGTAACTAAATTAATAAATAAATTATTTCTTTCATACAAGTGAAGTGCATTTTGTCACTCACCTTCCCCACTACTCATTCCATGAAAATTTCCTCCAAGATCCTGCAGCTTCTAGATCCCAAATCTCCAATGGCATTGGTGTACGTACCACAGAGTTTGTGCCTTTGAGGGTGGCAAGTGGAATCTCTTGGGACAATGATGACTGTAGATTCTAACTTCTTAAGCCAGGAGAGCACTCACTGACACACATTAATATTTGCAAGTACAGAACCGATCAGTGCTTTCATAGCAGAAGAGAGACTGAGAGCTCTGTCCAATATAACACCTCCGTTTTTGCAACTTCAGCTCAGTTGCAGTCTCAGGGGAAAGGTGGCACATATAGCAATAGGAGACACAATGTTGTGGGGTAAAGAGGCCTCATCTGACAGCTAGTTTCTATAGGCTACAGAGGGTAATACAGGTTATAGAGTAAGTGGAGAATTTACTGCTTGCTGTGAACTCAGATTCAGGATAATGTGGAAAGCCTGCCAAAACTTCTGCTACTCCATATGAGCATGAACAGTTCTGCTGTGTGTGACTTTCAAAGTAACAAGCATGATTTTCTCCTCCCTCCATCATTGCAATGAGGGGGGAGGACTTGAGAAGGAGTGAACAGATAATATAGATGAGCAGAGCTTCTACATAGGATCCACAGATTCTACAGTTTGTACAGCTAGTGTGAAAAACAAGGTTTGAGCTTTTTATAACCAACAGGACCTTCTCAGAAAATTGAGGTCTACTTGGAAGAAATAGGATCCACCAGTCAGATTATAGCAAAAGTTTATACTTTTGCTATAACAAATGACAATTGCTAACAATTAAGGGATGAAGTAGTGCTGGCAAACAAAAGTTGCAGGAGTAACGTAGCACCTCGTAATCAACAGTAACAGCTCGTAATCAACAAAAGAGGGCTTAAGGAGTCCCAATCTCCTTATGGATCCCCAATATGGAATGACTTTTCAGACATAATTATGGAGAAAGCTCTCATAAACTTTTTGAGAAATCAGCACATGTGGATGCCTCTTTCGAATGCCTGTACAAGGATGTTTGTACACAGCATGGGGAACAAACAAGAGCCATTGGTGGTCTGTGTGAAGTTGCCCTCTTACTATCTCTCTGGAGACAGTGACATAGATCATATAGCTGCAGGGCTGCGATGGATAGATGCAAGCAGTCTGGAGGTCCTCAAGACCAGGTCAAGGCAGGTCCTCAGGAAGGTGAGAAGGAAGAGTGGCTCCTAGTGTGAGAGACCAGCAGGAATTCATGGAACTCTGCCTTGGGACTGGCAACATAATGAACAGTTTGTCAGGTAGGATCAGATGGTCGACCAATATGAGTGACATTATATTTCATGTCTCCTATAGATTGCCTGATCAGGTAGAAGAAGTAGGTGAGGCCTTCATGACTGAAAGAACCATCCTATTCTTAGGCCATGGGCCTCTTGGAATATTAGAAACATTCCTATATATGCAGTAGAGAAAATACAGTAGGGCAACCTGACTGCAACTTTCTAACACATGGGATTGAGCAGCAGATGAAGGGAGTTGCCTTGCTCCCAAGAACTCACCTGCAAGGAAGAACTGGATAGGCATGTAAATTGTTCAACTTGTTCCTCAGTGACTGAAATGAGCAGACAGAGTGCACCCTGAGCAAGCTTGCAGATGATCCCAAGCTGGATGGAGTGACCAACACTCCAGAGGGCTGCGCTGCCATTCAGAGAGGCCTGGACAGGCTGCAGAGTTGGGCAGAGAGGAACCTCATGAGGTTCAATAAGGACAAGTGCAGGGTCCTGCACCTGG
>JAUBOD010000271.1:490379-500740 GCA_032353885.1 Nothura maculosa | reverse complement strand
GAAGGTTGGACCAGATGATCTCTAGAGGTCCCTTCCAACCTTGTAGATTCTGTGATTCTGTGATTCTGTGATTCTGTTTTCTTGTGCTCAGGGAGGTCATGCCCAATAAACTAAAAAGACAATTTTTAGCATGCCAGCCACTGCACATTAATTCCCGGTGAAAACGAGTGTAGTCACCTAGTCAAGACTCCAACTCATAGTGCAGTGTTGATATGCATGTGATAAATTAGTGTAGAGTATAGCACTCATCTGAGAGGTTGTTACACATTGATTGTCCTCTGTAGCATATTCAAAGCCTTGTGAGTGTCAAAGGAGAAGAGCTTTATATTGTGACATAGGAACTTTTTTTAAGGACACGAAAAATCAGTTAGGCTCAGAACATGACTCTTTAGGACCTACTGGTGTAGGTATCTGATGTGTTTTCAGCAAAACATCTGGCTGGGACCCCGTCTCACTAGATTCTGATTTCTGAATTTCTTTAAGGAATTTATTTTCAAAAACTTCTATGATAACACAGATACATGTTTGAGTAACAGCGGTTATTATGCAATCTAGTTTTGCTCAAAACGAATTATTGTCTAAATGTCCTTCTCTGATCTAGAAATTCTCATTTCTGGCCTTTATGGATACCCTAAGTACCCACTCAGAGGTGTTGGCTAGAGCAAGCTCTGTGAAAAAAGACACTCTCTGTTTTTGCCATTAGAAGTGATAAGCGAGCCATCTGTACTCGCACCATTTCACAGATCTTGAGGTTAGAACATAGTACAGTAAGGACATAGTGACTGCACATCACTTTGGCATGCCTGATGCCAAGCTGACTGCATGGAGCTAGATAACACTACTAACCTGAAAGGAAGTACTGTGGAAAATACCAGAAGATTTGGCTTCTTGCTTGCCAACTGTTTACTGCCCCCAGAGTAAAGATTGTTGCTTACCTTCCAGTTTAGCATTTAGTCCAGGGTGTGCCAATCGTATGTCTGAGACATGGCAGATATTCACTCAATCTGGAAAATGGGACGAGTGACTGTATTGCGTTTGCATCTAATTTAGGGAGACGAACTTTTGGCAACTCACTTGCTGGAAGTCTGTAGGACCCATACCACAGCCCACTGAAGCATACTCGTTGATGTGGGTGCTTAGGATGAGAGCCTATACCACAGAAGATCAGGAAAAATGGTAGAAAGGACACTTTTTTTTCCCCCCCCCGAAGCCCCAGCACTGATTACGAATGTCCAGAAAATGTTTTCAACCTTCCCTCAGGTTCTCTAACAAGCCACTTTCTCTCTGTGGTGTATGGATATACCACCCTGGTCAATGTGTTCCTCCTTTAGCACAACTGGATGAAGTACTAGTCAATGGGGCACAAAAAAAAAAAAAAAAAGGTGGTCTTGGAGCTGTTTCTCACATTAACAGCTCTATTCAATGAATAGAGATGATTTATCAGGATATTTTGCTATTCTTGGGTCTGAAAAATACCTTTGCTTTCATGTTAGACAGATTTAACATATTCTTCCATTAAGCTCTTTGGATCTATGTGAGAGTTTGGGAGAGTCAACAAAACCTCAGATTATGCTGAAGTTTTGAAACAGAAAGTATTTTAAGGAAGTAATGAGGAAGTAGCTCGTTAATGTCATTTTAATAGGCTTTGTGGGCACAAAGTGCACAAAGTGGATACCAGAAAGATATGCATATTCTCTATCAAGGCACCTCCGTATGCTGAAGAATAGTTGTGGTCCTTTACCTTTCAATCCTCATGCCTTAACTTCAGCAAAACAAAGAGCTTTGTGAGTTGACTGAAAAATATTGTGTCCACAACAGTCAACAGATGTCAGTATATTCATTCTCACAGAGCAAGGATTTCTGGCTCTATAAAAAGAAGAGGCAAAACCACTATTTGACCATTTAGAGGATGAGATAGATAGAGCATTCTACTATACATAAAAAACAGTTCTTAACCTTAGCAAGCCATAGTCTCTATATTCACACATAGTTTCTGCATTCCCAAGGAAATGGAATGACAGAAAACACTCTGAAGATAAATAGAAAAATAACTGTTGGAAAAGGGACTGGTGTTTGCTGAAAAGCTAAAACATTAATTGTATTCTGAAAAATAAGAAAGCTTTCTTTTTTTTCAATTGGATTGGATCATATAAAAATATCTTATTTAATGATACATTACTTTTAATTGTTTTTATTTCAGCATTGTACTAAAGTATTCAAATGAAATATTTTGAAATCTGGAAAAAAATCAGTCTCACTAGGGACATTCTTACTTTTCTTATTTCTGGCCAGCAAGAAAAATTGAATGAAATTACTGATATTACTGACATTGTTGGACACTAAAGATAAAATTTTGTCAAAATAAGGACTATACTCACACACACAAATAAGCAGTTTGTGAAATTTTAGTCTATCAAAATATGCGAAGATATTAAGACGCAGTTCCCTCCAGAACAAGTCTCTGACAAAATATCTGAAAATCTCCAATGATAACTTTGGATAAATACGCTCATAACCATCTTTACTGAGATCTTTAGAGGGATTGGTTCCAGAGATATTCCCATGCCAGTAATATCCCAGTGAACCCATCACAATGCAGCACCAAAGAGGTTTTCCAAAGAATGGTTATGTGTTCATGCAATTAGTAAAATTTCTTTTTTTTTTTCCCTGGGAATTCCTGGGAATGATTCAACAGTTTTTGATAAAACTTTTAAGATGTACATATCCTGCCTGAGCTGCCTGAGCTATCCATGCAGCTAGAAAAGTTTTACCCACTTACACGTGTGAAAAGCTGTGGACAACTGATAACTGCTTAATTCCTGAAAAAAAACACAGCAGTATTCATATTCAGTGGCTCTACTGTTGAATTTTTCAAGGCTCGCCCTTGTCCTTGAGACCAAGTTTTTTCCTGACTGTAATTTCTCCTGCCCCCAAAATGCTCTTCTAGTTGGAGAATGCTCTTAGTGGCATTTTTCTCATTTATTCATCTTCAGAGTTTCTAAAGATATTAGCACTATTCAAGACTGACAAAATGAATTCCGACAAAAGATAATTGCATGAATCCTTTATAGCTGAGCACTTAAAATGCCTCAACACTGTCAGTTTCTATTTAATTCAAGCCTGTGTGTCAAAACTGTGATATCACCCTAGCAAGGTAGGATGATGAGAAGAGCTCAACAGGAGCAGTCTTTGAGGATCAGAGAGCCCAGAACACACGTGTGGTATTTTTTTTTTTTTTAAATTGAACAGAGGCAGATGAATGGAAATTTGGAGGCCAAGGTGACGTCTCAAACAAGTTAACACTGCGCTTGAGGGACTGGCATATTGACACGACATAGTGAGATTGGGAATAGCAATCATAATGAGGAGCAGATTCAATGATGTGACAGACAAGGAGCTATTCCTTCAAAAGTAGCCACTTTTCCTCCCCAAGGATGAGGAAACAACCTCAACTGACGGGATTTGAATGACCTTGCAGTACTAGTTAAGTAATTGTTTCGAACTTACATGATCATAATTAACAGGGCTTCTTGTGGGATAGAGTTGCAAATCAGCATTGTTCTTTCTGAATAAGAAAATAACTAAAAATGCTTATTTGCCTCTTTCAGTGTATTTTAGGACTCTCAAAAATGATACATGTCTTTTTATGTAATATGCTAGGAAACCTTTTTTATAAACCCTTGAATTTATGACCTATCAGAAGCATACAGCGGAAAACAGAGCTGTTCTGCAGTATTATATAATGTATATCTGGAATACATAATGACACATCTCTTTATTATACTATGTCCTTTATCTAAGCCACTGGCATTGTATGTTATCATGATATTCAGTATGGAGGAGTGATGAAGCGGACTAAATTTTGTTTATTCTTCTGTGTGAACGTACTAGTGAGACTGCCCATGTCAATGGCTTCACCAGTTGGGACGAGGAAGATGACTAGTTAGTTTAGGATGTGCGTGAATTGATAAGCTGTGTAGATAGAAGCAAATCTGGGAGCAGATATGACCTACAAAGGACTTGTCCTTGCATAGGCAGGCATCCATTCTGCATTTTCCATGGTTCTCTTTTGGACTGATTGTGGTTGAGAATTCTCTGTGGTTGAAGTCCACCAAGCTGTGCTCCTGCAGCACATCTTCTGACTTAGTTTTCTCTAAAAATCATACAGGTCATGAGCCCTGAGGTGACTCTGCAACCTGAACCACACCAGAGTAAGAAAGGGACCTGGGGAGGTTTGCTTCAGAAATGCTCTGCTTATCCCAAATAAAATGCTGCTGTAAGTGCACCAGTGATCTCAGGTAGGTTATGTGCTTAGGGAGAGCATCCCATAGTTTTGAGCGTCTTCCATCAGAGCTGGCTAGCAGAAAAAGATTATGCAGTTGTGTACTTCCCTTTTAGAAGCAGGGAGAAACCAGGAAGAATTAATGTCCCAGAGGACAGGACAGGTCCTGAACTGAAATTCAGCAGTCTCCAGTGAGATTTCCATGCTTTCACAAAAACTCTGAGGTTGTGCACAAGTGAAGACAAAAATAATGGGGTCAGGAGAAAGAAGATGCCACTAGGGTTTGACAGGAAAACAAATATTCAAACAAATGTAGCTTTGTGTGCAAAGAAACTCCTTCCAGTCAGAGGTGCAGGTAGAGTGGGACATTTTGCTGCTCTTTCAGGTATATACTTTTTGTGTAATTAATTTGTCCCAGAAGTATTCCAGTTTAACCTAGTAAATATTAAATACATATATCTGTAGTATGGTCATGCCTGTAGTATAGAATTTAAGCTTATTAAGACTTAAACCTTATGTTTAATGAGATAACCTGTGACTGTACCATATTTCTGTTTGATGCTGTAGTTATTTGATAGGTGAAGTAGATCACAAATCTTTTCAAATCTTTCTTTTTCTTTCTTTGTTAAAAATAATCAATTTCACCAAAACTAATAGCTTTTACCTAATTTTGATAAAATTATAAATTTCCATCTGGAAAAAAATCCAAAACATTTTCAGTTTTCATTTAAAACTTTCCAGAACATCAGTCTTCACTTCCTAATTGTTTTGCTTTGGATCGTGTCATATTAGGTGATGAGATTTTGTGAAGTAATACATGTTCTCTGCATGAACTGTGGACTGTGAAATGTTAATTTTCATGAATCAATCACTTCATGTATCACTTCTAAAAATATTTCTTTCATTCTGAGTCAGCGGACGACAAGCTCTGAAACATTGACATCTCGCTTAAATCAGAAATTTTAAATTTTGACCAGCTCTGTTTCTTGCTACAGACTAACTGCCAGGAATAGAATTTGTAGTAGAAATGCTGATGACCTTCTTCACTGTGGGAGGTACAGGAGAGGAACTTGATGAGGAGCTGTCTCCTAATTGGTCAGCTTAATTACAAATCCTTCATTGAAGAAACACTGCTCCTGAAGAGAGAGGCAGCCATTAGCTGAACACTGAATAATTGCACAAAAGATGTTTCCCCAAACCCCACCGCACATAGCTGCCATGCTAACTGAGTTAGTCTATTGCAGAGATCCTCCCAAAACAAAACTTTGCTCCAGGACATACTTAAGGAGAGTGGGGCTCAAAGTTGAGGTTTTTTTTCCTGCTTTTAGTTCATTCTCTGAAAACTGCTTGGAAGGGTCCTTTTGATGTGCAACAAGGCCAAATAGAAGATTGTAAGAGATTGCCTTCAGAATTGCCTCCTCCCAATTATCCACCTGAGAAGTTTTATACATGAAGATTAAATAATTGAGCAAACACTTTTTATGCTTCCAGGTATCACTTTAACAGTTGTATTTCTGTGTTTTCCTGTATTATCTCAAGATTTCATCTTTTAAACAACCAGTATTCTTTCAGTCTCCCACTGCTGATATGAGCTCTGATTGAAAGATACTCAATTGATTCACAGTCCTTCAACATTTAAGGCTTGTTCTGATTTGTAATTGCAGTGGTGGCAGTCTATGCTTTATAAGCTTGGCAGAAATGCTTGATTTTCCTATTTCTGCTGGTAACACTTCCAGTCTGCAGCAGTATGTTTTGTAGTAGACTCTCATTTTGGCACTGTTGTTGTTCCTCCCTTCACTTGACATTTTTTTGAGGTTCTATTATGCAACTGCAGAATTTTTTTGAATAAGATACTATCCAGAAAGAAATTCTACAGCTAAACTAAAATTATTATTTTATATTAAGATATAGATAGACTTTCTCAATTTTTCTCTCATTTTTCAAAAGGCGGTTGCAAATTATAAAAAAAAAGGCAGTTGAGTGAAAGGGGAACTTTGGATATCTGGAAAAAATTAAGCAAGTGCATGAAACTCTGTAACTCTGAGATAGTGACTACTTTATTCAGCTTACTAATTGTCAGCCAAGCGCTATATATAACAAACACTAAAGTGCTATGTACTAGGAAATGAAAAGAAATACATCTGGGTTTTGATTTTTCTTCCATATCTCAGTAAAAGAGGACAAATAAATCCTGTGATGTATGCTGGCTGTACAAATGCTGTACAATGCTAGCTGACAGCAAAAGCATGCATGATTTGTGTTACAAAAAATCAACAGTACTGTATAATATGGGAAATCCAGAAGTCATTATTGGAACGTAGTTTCCAAATGGCCATGTGATTTCAGGCAGACATCAAAATGCCCATGTTTAGGGCACTGCGATTGATGGTGATTCAGAAGCACAAATGCAATAGCCAGTAACTGTGCCTGCAGGATGTTTTGTTCTCATACATGCTATTATCTGTTAGATGCACTATGAGGAAGATCTTTGCAGCTCAAATAAAACTTTGACCTCATAAGCTGGGTTGTCAAAGGTGAAGTATGCCATGGCCTAGAGAGAAAGAGACAATCTGAAGGCAAGTTATGATATATTTATGTATTCCTATGGAGATGCCATTTATCCAGAAAGGTCCTGCAGTCCTTTCTAGTGGACATTTAGTGACTGGACCCTGTGCCATGAGGATGACAGCTGCATTTCTGTGGAGGGCAGAGCAGATCTAGGCAGGACAATCGTCATGCGTTTCTAAGCAAGGCAAGGACAGTTCTGGAATCTATCCAAGAAGAAACTGCAGAGCATTGTGTATGCTCCACTAAGGACAGTGCTCATTCAGAAGTGCATGTAGGAGAAACGACGGTTTTCAGTCTTTCAAGCAGCTAAAGAAGCTACTCCACAGGAAACTTGAACAAAACATGCCAATACAACTCTCGGCTTTCTGGTTGAAGCCTAAGAGAGCATCTCCAGCTTAGTCAGCGACTCAGATCTGTTGGACACATAAAATGGGAAAATGGAAAACAAAATAAAACAACAGCATGCCTAGACTTGAACTGCAGTCTTGATATCATGCTGTTTAATATTTATTCTCCCCACCTCAATAATATCTGGAAGAATAGGTAAAAGAGATGCAGCTCTTTGTTATCATGTTAGTTAATTCATTAACTTCACGCTCCCCAAGCCTGTCTCCAGAAGGAGAATATTATTAATTTATTTGCATCTTATAGGACTTGTATGTAAAGTAAACGAACCCAGACTTGCAGTTACATATAGGTGGTTTTAATAGGGGGCAAAAATTAGGATAGGTAGACAACTGACAAACTCCAATACTAAAAATTACAAGTCCTAATGAACTCAGTTAAAGGTACTCTGTCTTCAGTTGAAAATGATAGGAATTTGTCAAGCAGATGTTATTAGAACTTGACAAAGTACCATGATGCCATACTGCATGTAAATCTGTGGTCTTCATATCAAGTCCTTTAGTTCTTCCTTTTGAATCCCTCCAACATCCTCAGATTTAGGTAGCAGTTTGGTTGCATGCAAGTGAAGGAACAGCTAAAAGCTGACAGAAACATACCCAATGATAACTGCATATTTAACCCAACAAGAAGGAAAATCTATGGATGCCCATTCAAGCTGAAACTCTAAGAAATCGTTAGTAAGCCAGGTTTAATGATGATGACAAAAGAAATTTAGAGATTAAACAGAATTATTGGCTTTTGCTTAAATTTGCCAATTTCAACAGCACTAGAAGATTTGTGTTGAGGAAATGGCAAAAGAAAATACAATTCAGGAAATATACTCACCACTAAAGATATAAAAAATGAAATACCATCTCAATACAAGGTTCTCTAGAACAGCTCTCTGATTGTGGTTGCTGCAGTGAACTCACCTGTTTATAGATGACTCCTGTTAACGGAAGAGTACAAAAAATTATGACAATCCCCTTGTTTACATACCTGTAAGGGAATAATTAATCCCAAGGCATCTCGAACCCTAAGTGCATGAAGACTTTCTAAGTTATTATTCTTCAGGAAGCCTGAATGGGGCCCAATGGAAATACAGAGCTGCTACAACATGTTACTCTTCTCCAATTGCAAATGCTGACTTGAGTGAGCTTTGTTATTTATTACTCAAGAATTAAAAACAGAATAGGCAAACTTTTACGTGGAAATCAACCAAAAAGTCAGCTGTCAGCTTTTTTAACAGCCCTATATATGTATAAACTTCCATGGCAAAGCAGAAGGAATTAAAGACATGGTTTATAATTTTGTCTTTATTCTAAACTGGAATACATAGAAGTTACAATTCTTCTAAGTCTTCTACAATTATTTGAAAAAAAAAAAAAAAAGGTCTCCATCCATTAAAAGGCAAGCAATCCAGAAGATTTCTGGATTTTTAAAGAGCTTTCATTTGGCTCAGCATTGAATTTAAAGCATGAAGAGTTATTCCAAAGTGACAAATAGACTCATTCGTTTCTGATAATCATATTGTGTACCTTGATGTTGAAGTATTTTATCATTTTTCCTGAAAAAGTATGAAGGAAAGAAGACTTTCTCTTATTGTAGTCATAGGCAAACATCTCTCCTTCTTTGTGCTTTAAGATAATTCTTTCAATTTCAGTTTGGACTGTGAATTTCAGAAGATATCTGGCAAGGGCACTTGCAAGATAACAACATCAGAAAAAAAAGAAACATAGAAACCTGTCAGTCTGTTTATTTGCTTATTTTATTTTTTTCTTAGGATGATTAAACCAACTTATCTGTGCTGGAATGGTCTCCCACTTCCCTTCCTCCTCTTTCACTGCATCCTCCCCAACTCCTCAGGGACAAGTAACACACTAAAAATGATGGATTGTTCTCTAACAACTCAGACATCGGATGAGTTATTTATCATAGAATCACAGAATCACAAAATATTCAAGGTTGGAAGGGACCTCTAGAGATCATCTAGTCCAACCTTCCTGCTCCAGCAGGCACAGCTAGAGCATGTGGCACAGGGATACATTTAACGGTACATTTTAAAGTCTTACACCAGGGGAAACACCTGTCTGCTGTTTGAAAGTAGAGAGGAATTACAAGATATTGCACAATGGTAACAAGAGTCTGGAGAAAGTTGCAATGGTGAGCGATTTTAGAGCTTTTCTAAAAGAAAAGGAGGTGGCAATATTTAGGGAAAGCAAGAGAGCATGAAAAGAGATCAAGTCAGGAGCTATGTGATGTTAAGCCGTGGAACTGAGACAATGCATTTTGAGACAATTCCTGCCCTGGAGAGCTTGCTATGCCATACGACAGTACAAACAGAGGGTGGAGTGAAAAACATAACATTTCTTATTTTAACAAGTGCTTAGAGCATGGAATAAAAATTGCAAAAGAGGCTGCAGGACTTCCCAGTTAAAGTTTGGAGTATATTTTCTTCCCTTGTCCAGCCAAAGTATGAGGTTGTGACAGCAGCAAACACAAACACATGCTTCTGGATGTCAGCACCTAAGCAGTCTAGGTCCATTTTGCATGGAAATGAAGGATGAAGAAATGCAAATTTATAGATTCTTTGAGATAATTTGAGAGAAGGAAACACATGAACCTGAGCATCTATGTATTTATGTGTGGTAGTGTACATACACACACAGTCCAAACACACATGATCCCATCTCTACTACTTCTCATTAGTATTTTCCAGTTGGAAAGGAAACCTACTATTCTTATAGCAGTTCCTACTAGTTGTCTTATGTTTATGACAGTCTGTACTTTAAAAAAATCTGAATCACTTAACAGGCAATATAATTGCTTTCTTACAAAATGTGTCAGTTGGGTTCCTTGTTAATCAGCAGTGTGACTGCTTGTCCTTTTTTCACCCCATGATTTTAAATTGTATGGATGTTTAATACAGAGATGGTGCTGCAGTAGACTCAAGAAACTGAAAAGGCATCAAAACAATTCATTTCACTTTATTTCCATATGATAGAGAAGCATAAATGGCCATCTCAGATGAAATACCTGCATTTCATAGGATCATAGAATGCGTAAGGTTGGAAGGGACCTTAGAGGTCATCTAGTCCAACCCCCCTGCACACGCAGGGTCACCCAG
>JAUBOD010000271.1:467837-489924 GCA_032353885.1 Nothura maculosa | reverse complement strand
AGGTTGGAAGGGACCTTAGAGGTCATCTAGTCCAACCCCCCTGCACACGCAGGGTCACCCAGAGCACGTGGCACAGGGCTGCATCCAGGCAGGTTTGAAAGATCTCCAAAGTCCAATTTTAAGTCTTGAAGTCCTCAGTATTGACCTCATCTGTGAAAAAAAAAGAAGACATAGCCTCTATTCTCACAGTATTGTGAAGGAAATATTATATAGCAGCTGCATCAGGAGCAGTCATTTGAAAATCCCCTTATGAAAATCACAACTAGACCTGAAAACTTGCAATCCCCAATGCTAGATGCTGGAGTGAGCATTAATTTGGTCTTGAATTCAACCTAATTTGTTTGCCAGACTCTTACTGGATTTGAAAGAAGTTGGTCCTGCATTTCTTGAAAGTCTCAGATTGGCTGAAACATCTTCACAGGTAGAAGGTAGACATGTATCTATATGTATCCATGTTCACATATAAACACAGTGAGCTAGAAACCAAACTGAGCAAGAAATTCTGCCACTTCGATAAATAAAAATAATTCATTTTAACAAAACAATTACTAATTTCAATAGCTACATACATTTGCTAGCAGTTTTTCTACGCCTAGCTGAGAATATCTCGCCATGAGAGACGTCTATTAGAACTGACTTTGCAAATAATAACGTGGTCTCTGTCGCTTAACTCAAAAGTCCCTATTGGTTTTAGAACAGTGAAGCGTTAAGAAAATGAAATATTTTTTAGAAATGTATACACTAAAGTTTGATTTGTTGAGAGTATTTCTTGATCTGACAAGCTACATGCTGTGTCTATGAAACCCACTGGGAACTTCCAGAAATTGAGCAGCAGTTTCTAATCACTGACTGTCATTAGCATTTCAGTGAATAGATTTTTGATAAGAAAAATCTTTGTGTTGTGAAAAAAAAAACTGACTTTTTTAGTGCAAACAGAGCTACTCTTTTAATTATTCTTTTAGCTGTCCTCAGGGCACTGGATGTTGTAACAAATTCAGAAATATTCTGTGGTCCACTAGCAAGGGCAATACAGCACTATGCTTCTGCAGTGGTGACAAATATTACCATTAAGATAAAACTTTTTTGCTGTCACTATGTATTATTGAGTCAATTATTATATATATGGTGTAATTTTATGCATTACATCTAAAGCATTTTACTGCAATGAAGCATAGTGTTAGGAAAAATCTGCTGTAATACAAATTTTGATCAGAATAGTTGTATATATTAGGCTGGAACTAAGAAACTCAAGTTGCATAAGACTTTGTAAAACTAAAAGTAGTCTCTTCTCTGAAAGCTTCTGTAGTCTGAAAATCCAAGAGGTTGAACCCTTGAATGTATGTGTCAGCTTATCCTCCTTTAAACATATGCTAGAGAGTTCCGCTTTGAAGGACGCAGGCTATCTAGGACACCATCTATCTAAGGTCTTCAGGTATGCAAAACTAGTCCATGAGTGGCAAGTTTATCTCTGTTAGTCCTGAGACCTGTGGAAAGTCTGTCTCCATTTTGCTGAAACACCTGCCACATGCTAAGCAGCAACAGGAGAAGCTGAACAACAGACATGGGGCAAGACACCAGGGAAGGCCTTGTGTAACTGGTATAGTTACTGTCTGTTCACAGCACATAATCTCCTTCACATGACGTGTGCCATTGAATATCCTTGGACACACTACCAGATGCAGACAAAATCTGGGGAACTTCAGTTGGATCTCTGCATGCTCAACATCTCTGTCTATTTTCTTGTATTTACATGGGAACTTAGGCAGTGGCAACTCTTACTGGCTTGCTACATCTCCTGACTCAGTGCAATCTTGAGATGATTTTGTAATAATTACATGAATATCCATGACACAGTCACCACAACAGGGAGTTTAGGAGTTCGAAGAGCTTACTTTCAGGAAAGAGTTGAACTATATCAATAACATTTCACTGTATTCTAGTAAAACTTTAATACTTGGAGGAAGTATTAATTTTACTTTAATACTTGGAGCTCAATAAGAGCTACCCAGAATTTCCTAATCTGCAAGCTCTGTGAGTAGAACAAATGATATCTTTAATTAAGAACACTACTTGGAAGTACACATCTTCTCCCCAAGAAATTTTGGTCTTTTCAACCTGGAGAGCTAGGATAGACTAGAGGTATCACAAGGAGGAAAGATCATGAGATTACTATGAAGAATTCCTAGAGAAAAGATAAATCTTGCCAACATAGGAAAAAGAGGAAAGAATAAGTTGATATAATTTCTCTAGGCTTTCAAAAACTTTTTAACAATGACTCTTAGAAGATGTTTACAAAACTAGTCATGAGGCTGAGAAGAAATGTGCAGAATGTGGAAATGTGGAGATGAAATGTGCAAATTTAAGCAGAAATCCAGGAGTCAGAGTAAACTGTCAAATAAGTTTGTGTTTTCTGCCAGGTCCTGAGCCACTTACAGTAGCAGGCAGCAAAATCTGCAGCTACTATTATTTAGGTTAAATAAAACTTGTCTATGAAGCAATGAGAAAAGCTAGATAAATCAGTGCTATATCTGGAGTTACTCATAATCTACCAGAGATAGTAGCGTTGTGTTGTGAAAGGATCTTACATGTTGTTAGGCTTTAGTTGGAACATTCAGGAGAAAAGGATTGCAACAAAATATAACCAAAATAGTCAAAAAATGAAAAGCAAGAACACTATCCTAAAAGTAGACATTTGCATAGAATAAATTTCATAGAGTGAGAGGAAGTCTAGACTGAGGTGAATCTTTTGTTCTCTTTCTCTTGCCCTGGAAAAGGTATGGGAAGAAAGAGCAAGATAAAACAGAAGTCCCATAAATAAGCAGCACAGTCTGCCTTCCCTCTGAGAAGTTGAGGCTAATGGGGGCAAGAGGGAACTGAATTAATCCACTGTCCCAAAGCTGAGAGCTGCCTGTATGCTTGTCTGCTTACAAGGATCAAGGAGACATGATAAAATGGAGTAAACCAAGGGCTATGGAGATGCCCACCGGAGGAATGTGCCCACTGGAGTTGTAAGACCATGTCCAGGTGTCAGTGACACGAGTCTCTCTCTCAGCAAGTGTCTGTGCATGGCAGGATTGCTACAGCTATACTAGAGAGCTTAAAAACACAAAACAAAACAAAACCTATAGAAAGAGAAAGAAGAAGAGATCTTCCCTTCTTGACAGCATTTCATAGACATTGTCTACAAGATTTGTGATTCTTTTCCAGTCATACTGAGGTAAGTTACACTTTCCTCCTCTTCTCCATGATTGTGTCCATTTTGCAGTTTCATTTACATGCAATTAGAGAAGCACCTAGGTCCTTCTGTCTTTTCTGCTCTTCTCTTCTACCTCTCCTGAACAGGCACTTGCCTTCTTTTTACTGACATTTCTGGGCCAGAGAAAGCAATTGTAGTCTGTGCAGCGCAAATAAGACAAGGAAAGGATCTGTCCTCCCCTAAATAACAGCTCCTCGTCCAGCTACAGGGAATCCTCATGAAGTATGAGAGTGTAAACACAGGGCTGCACGCACCACTGACTGTCACTCTGACTGTGCTGGAGTCAGCAGGAGACGAAGGACTGTATATTTGTCCAGCTCAATTGCTCTGAATTGCCACCCATCCTTACCTATTCCTTTTCCGCCTAGCAATGACAATGCACAGCATGGATGTGCATATCTTCTGAGAGGGAATAGTAATTAGCTGGCAAACGCAAGTGGGACAAGTGAAAGATGGGAAATATTGAGAGGCTGGATCATATGTTCTCAACTGTAGCAGGAAAAGTGTTCTTCTGAACGAATCCAACATGTCTTTGGGCTTCTGTGAAAAAAAAAAGCCCCACCACTTTAGAGTGTTATTTCCTGAAAGCAGAGAAAGCTGGTGAAAAAAAAACAGCATTTACATCAGTTACTTGTTGCCTACTGGTATCTTGCTATAAGTAGACTTGGTTGAATGACATGTATGATAGCTAGCCATTTAAAGTTAGCTGTAGGCAATAAGAGCTGGGACATGGTGTTACAAGAGACTCGTCATGTGGGGCTTTGCAAGTCATTCTGCTCCCTGCTTTCCTTTATCTGATTTAGGTAGGCATGGGGTGCCGTGATGTAGATGTGCAGGGTGGATTTGGTTCTGCATGACTAGAAAAGGAAGAAGATAAATGTCACTCTGAAGAGTTGAGTTGCTCCATAGGTCTCATAAAGTCCTATGATTTAATGCAGAAGGAGGCCTAAGAAATGGTGAAATAGTGTATAATTCAATATATGCATGCTGGATATAACACACCAAAAAACTATCTTGGCGAAAAAGATCTGGCTTACAAACTAGCTAATGATTGTCTGGTATCTTTATGTATGGGCCTGAATGAGGGAGGGTGGTAGGAACATATTCAATACTAGCTGCACTACTAGCTGCACAGTAGCTCTAGAGTATTGAGCCCTCTACAAGGGCAGAAGTCCCTCTCCCAGCAGAACATTACACCTGGAGCAAAGGTGGTATGTGGGTTTATTCATGCCTTATTCCTTTCCTTCAGCAATAGAAGCTTTTCTTGCCAGGCCTTTGCTTGTAGTGTGGAAAGGGAATGGCAGATCTGGAGATGATCTGGTCCTGTCGGCTGTATGGTTGACCCCAATGTTGGATTAGCTGTCTCTTAATAGAAGAAAGAGGGCCTAGCGAGCACATGAAGATGGGTGGAAAGAGTGGATGGTAGAAGCTGGGGCCTGAGCGTCACAAACAGAATTTCTGAAGAAAATAAAGAAAGAAGACATGAAAAAGTTCCTTGCTTTTTCTCCTCACCTTCTCTCTCATAATACACCAAACTTTCTAACCCTTATGCAGCTGCCCTCTCTGTCTGACAGAGAGGAGGCTAGGAACTGACAGTGCTCGGAAAAGAAAAAAAGGAGCAAAAAGAGAGAGATAGCAAAACAGAGAGTCTAGCTCCCATCTCCCACTTGAAGCTGATAATTAATAAATGAAATGCCCTGGGACTCCACTAAAGCTTCCTCCCATGACTTATCTGTCGTGGGCTCGGCAAAGCATTAAATGGCCATTTTCTGACAGAATGACTTCACTGCGTTGGAGCTTCCTTGACTTTGTGTGGAATATTTCTCCCCTCCTCCTTTTCTTTTTTTTTTTTTTTTATCTTCTCTCTTTCTTTTTCTCTCTTGTTCTCTCTCTCCCTGCTTGACGGCTCTAGTTCATTTCTGCCTATTTAATTGGGCCCCGGATGAATTTACTCGACAGGGCCATTCATCATGTGGCAACGGCTGGCGGACGAGCCCAGGGGGAGTGGGGCTGACAGCTCCAGCAGCCTTGGATGCTGCCTGACTCTGGAAGTTCACATATTTGGGCATTAGTGCAGCTATTAGTTTAACAAGCTTCGTTTATCCCTGTCACTATCACTTCAGCTTCCCATGTAATCATTTGAAATGTAGATTACTGCTAGACAAATGGGACAGAGCAAGAGTATGCAGGAGGGAAAAAAAAAAAGTGACATGGATTGCTTGTTACGAGCGTCTTCTTTTTTTTTTTTTTCCTTTCCCCTCTTTTAATCTCTTCCAATGTTAATGGAGATTGGCTTAATATTCACATTATTTCTACTGTAAATGTTTTGTCACCTGTAAACATCCCTTCATAGAAAATATTTGGTAGGGATTTATTGACTCAAAGTGGTTGTTTAAAGCAGTAATATGGGTGTCTGAGGTTCAGAGGTCTTTACGCACTGCAACCTACCTCTTTACAATTTTTTTTTCAATGTCTGTATTTTCAATTCATCTCAGTCTGTTGTGTTTTGGACTCAGTTTGGAGTTTTGAAAAAAGCATGAACTTTACCATGAACTTGGTAGCTAACCACCCACACACACGTAGTGTGTAGTTTTATAATGTCACACACAGGACCATCCTACTCGGGAGACTAAGCAACAGCCACACATTTCAACAGCCTCTTATTCCTCTCATTCCTGGTCTTTCTGCAGGTCCCTCACATTTATGCTAGAAAATGGGAAAGGAGAAAGAAAGTGTGTTGCTCAGAAACTCCTGTGAGTGCTTTCTCTAGTTACTGTTAGAAGTCATCCTATTCTCAGATTTCATTAAAGCTTTCATTAAAGTCCATATGTCATGGACTTGTGAATTTGAGTATTTTTGAACAAGAGTCCATTTTCCATTTATTAGGCCTTACAACATGTTATGGTAGGATGCTATGGCAAATTTAACCAATCCTGCTTAATGCTGTCTGCCCTGCTACATCATTTTTGCACTGCAGGAGGAGAAGTGGACAAATGTTTGCAATGCCAGAGAAAAGCATGTTCTGTTACCTATAATCCTGGCAGAAGTAAAGGTAAGGCCAGTGGGCAGGCCACCCAAAACTTCTACATTATGATCTCTGTGAAGGTTAATGCACATGGGGTGTCTAGAAGGGAATAGCGTCCTTGCATGCTCCGGCTCTGTATCTGCTTGTGTCCCCATACATCATTTTTCTTCCAGCAGGTCAGAGACTCCTGATCAATGATGAATTTATCTTTTGATATTTTTTCTAAAGGAAATGATCTGATGATGAATTATTCCCACAATTACTCTATTCTGAATTTGCCTATCACAAAGTGATAGGCAAATCCTATGATTCTTGAATATCATTCTGACTTTCTCTGCTATGTTTAAGAGTACCCTTTTGACAGGCTGCTTGGCTTGTAGATGACACAGCACAAGTCACTCTTTAACTGATCTGTGCATCAGAGCCACAGGATTCTCTTTCTTCAGTCTCTCAATAGAGGTTGATGTGCCAGCACATTCTAAGAGACTTCGCTTGAACTGTCTCCTATTTGTCAGCATCTTCTCTAAATGATAGATGCCTTAATTCTGGGAACAATGCCAGTAATGCAGTTTTCAAGGAGTATCATTCCCGTTTATCCTGCTATCAGTATTCCCCTGTCCTCCAAAGTCTGCTTCCTGATCTGTTAGCCACAGTCAGTTTCTTTTGCACCTTAATCCTCCCTGTGTCTTTTCCTCTGTCATTGTTTCCCAGGAATGCATGTCTCTTTCCTATAAATCTAACATTACTCCATATTCACAGGTGCCTGTCTTTGCATTTCATTATGTGAAGTAGTTGATCAAGTAATACACAGTCCACTTTGCAGAGCCAAATGTTTTAAAAAGTCAGCATCCTCAGTAACATATGATATCTCTAAATTTTATCAGTATGGATTTGAGGATATTCTCCCTACTTCTTTGCAGAACTAGATGAAATTTGGAAATTCTCTGATTTGGAGAAGCTTGGGCCATTCAGTCTTCCCTTCCTTTCATATCAAACCAGCATCAAGTGTTTTAACCCATTTGAAGCTGCTGAACCTTACACTGAAGCTTGTCATGAGAAAATATTCAAAGCTTCCTAAATGGAAATTGTCTAAATCCCTCAGAGAAAGAGATGTTTTTGCTATTTGTCTCAAAAAGGAAGAAAATGGATTGCAATAGATCTGGTCATCTGGTCAGTGGTGGTCCTTTTCCTGCAAGAAATTCAATGACAGCCCTAGTTTTGGACACTGGCATCACTGTAACTCATTCCCTCTTTCCTGATTTGTACTGAAAGATCTTCAGGATTGGTTTGTGATATATTGTTACCTCTTTCTTAGTCACTAAGAAGTGACATAAGACTTTCCCTCCTTTGCAGCTTCAGGACTCTTTGAAGGACTATCTGAGACTCACTAGCTGGTGTCTTCCCCTAATGAAAACAGGTCATAGCCTACTTCAAATCTTGTGTCAGGCTGTAGGCATCCAAGGCAGATGATTTTTCTTTAGTCATCAGGAAACAAGAGATATAAGCAGCTAATGTAATAGCCCACAACTTTCCATTTCCTGCACTAACATAGTCATATCAAATAGCTAAATTCTCATATTTTCTTTCTGGTTCAGTGCTAAGACTTTTACTTCTGAATTTGCCAAGCACTCTTCCTCTATTTGTCAGAACTTGGGATTTCAAAATTGCAACAGCAAGGACACCTCTGTGCTTCCCATAGTAGGATGGAAGTTCAAAGAGAGTGCTTGTCTTGCTGTAAGCTCCTTACTTGCTGTAGTGGGTCTGAAAAACAGGCAGTCTGATCATCAGATTCTTAGAGCTTAGGACTCTCTTCTTCAAAGAGCAAAGGGAAAATATGTTTAAGTCTCTCAACATCAGACAAATCCTACTTTTTTCATGGATGTACAGACTTGCTCTCATCAGTTGCTTCTGCAGAAGCACAATCCAGTTGTTGCATCTTATCTGCTGTTAGGCGGGGCCATCAGAGGCACCTGCATTCTTTTTTTGCTTGCCTTCTGGAAATCCAATATCACCATCCTGACATCTGTGCTTTTAAAGTCAGCCTAACTCTCTTATTCCATATAGCTAATGGGGGTAGTGATTTGGATAAATCTTTCTGTACATCCTAGGTGCTTTTATACAAATTCCTATGCATTTCTTGTGAGATTCGTGCTGTGTGATCTTTATTATATAAAACACCATCACACAGTTTCTGCCATCAGCTCTGTGACATTGTGATCACCTGGTTCTAAGTGGATCTGACCCTCCTTAGAAGGTTCTTTGTTAACCTCTCAACTTAAACATTCTGCTCCTGGGCAAGTGGCTCACATAGAAGAAGAGGATACCAAAGATAGCCTGTTCTTTAACTTCCAGCTTCTCCATGATTTACTGCAGCATAGGGACTGTCAGTAGTGTTGCCACTCCTGAAGGTTAGCCTGCATTACCATGTAGAAAGAAGAACTGCACCTTATCCAAGACAGAGATGATGCAATGAATTATCTGTATAATGCAGTTGAGCTCTTACTGTTTACCTCATCATCTTTGCAGCACTTGCCCAAAAATCTCTAGTGGAGGAGAGGACAGAAGAGAGAGGACATAGCCCCTCTCCTACTTCATGAAACACCAATTTGCTCACAGGACAGCTCTGAATTGTTGGATTGTGCTCCTTCTTCATTGCAATGTCCATGGGATAGGTAATAGGAAGGAATCCTCACAGATGCTGTTGTTGCCATCCACATGATAGTTTCTTCTTTTGAGGAAAGCTCAACAGAGAATTATTTCCTGTTCCTTCTGTTAGGAGATGTAAACTTCTCTCACTGATGCATCCACAGAACAATCAGAGCACAGTGGTTTGCAGTGGTTATTTGTCCATTTTCTAGGATCTATTCAGTCAATAAGTCCTTAAGTTGAATTACTTTCTTTTTGCATTCGTGTTAATATCCCGTGTCTGACACAGCAGAAACATTTGAGGCTTGAGTTCCCCATTAATTTGCAAGGACATACTTGCAGTTCAGGCATTTGTAATCAAGTGGAGAGCTCAGGAGTCATGATCGTGATTATATTGTGATTTTGTGTTATTTTTGGAATTAATTACCCAGTTGCTTTTGTATTGCAGCACAGATAGGTATTATTCTTACTGTAATTAATTACAAGATATTAGTTAATTATTAATTAGCTGGTAAGTAACCATGAGTAGTATTAGAAGGTCGTACATGCTTATTAATTTTGTAAGGCCACTCTTAAATGAAAGCGTTTTTACAGTTTAATGAAATGTCTCTCTGGATAAAAGCAGCAATGTGACATACGCCTTTGCAAGTACAAGGAAGCAAACACTAAGATAACATTCTGATTCCCTTTAGTAATGTAAAGAAAAGAGAAGTACTGAATTATACCATACCAGCTCTCTATAATCTTCCAACAGCTCTAGGGAAGTCAAGTGGAAGAATTCCTCCAAACTGTTTCTCTTTTTCCCACACAACTTTTTCTTCCCTCTAATCGATGGTTGGCTGGTAGGATGCAGATTGACCACTCTTAGGTATTTCTTGTAAAAGAGTAATTTCAATGTTTCTCTCGAGATCAAATCCCATCCAAAAATCTATGTTTTTTTCTGAAGAGTTGCTGCTGTAATACAGCTTCCTTTACCAGTCATTCAGCAATGCAGAATCATTCTGAATAAGTGAGAAAGGCTGGAAAAAATAACTGGAATTGTAAAAGGAGCTTTTCGTTGTCAAGTAGTGGTGTTTAAAGATCACTGCTTCCAGCATCATTATGGATAAGCAAGAATGATTTCAAATCTCTCTATTTTGGAAAATAGTGTTTCTTGCAAACAGTAATTTTGTCTTCAATAAAGGGGACTACTATCAGAAAAAAATCTGTCTAGAACCTTCCTCTTCTCTGAGATGAAATATGAATTTAAACTAATAGTGATTTTTGTTTTTGCTTGGTTTTTAGATTGCAAGCTTAAACCTAGCATGTAGTTTGAGAAGTGAAGAAAAGTGCATTCACTGAAAAAATCAGGCAATTTTCCCCATTGTCTGCCAAATATTTCTATCTTTTTATGCTTTAGGGCTAAAAAAAATCTTCCCTCAAAATGCAAATATTAATTTCAAGACTACATTTTACAAGTGGTACATAAATAAAATAACATACATAATTAGGATATGTCATGAACCGGAACTGGTTTCTATGATAATAATTGCATATTTTGGCTTCCCCTTAAATAGCTTTTACATTCTGAAAATAACATTCACCTTATGCAGTTGATGCACTTCCAGGAAATAGCTACTGCCCTCTTTTCAAACGGGAGATGTCACAGAAACCTGGTTAGGTCTGATACAGACAAAGTGAATTGATGTCCGTTTTTGCTGGAAGACATAAGATTTTGAACATGCCCATTTGCTGTCTTTCAGATCCCTTCAAACTTGGAGATCTTCATAATCAGATAAGTTGATTTTTCTTGGCAGTGTGAAAGTGCTTTAAATACAAATTGATGTATTGCAACTTTTTTGCATAGGTGAGTCAGGTTAAGGAAAGAAGTTGGTCACTTCTAACTCCACGTAGCTTCAGTGCCATCCCAAGTGTTTAATGTTTTTAAGTTAATAGATTACCCTAGT
Organism: Nothura maculosa; assembly: GCA_032353885.1. Classification (NCBI taxonomy): domain Eukaryota; kingdom Metazoa; phylum Chordata; class Aves; order Tinamiformes; family Tinamidae; genus Nothura; species Nothura maculosa. The sequence continues at coordinate 479,051 of JAUBOD010000271.1, read as the reverse complement.
TACAAATTTAATTATTTTTAGAAGCCATATAGACCATGTCTCATCATTTGTTACCAAAATAATCCAACCAACATACATATGTGGATACTTTTCCAGTTTGTCTTTTATTTTTCCTTTTTTTAAACATGCTTTCCTTCATGTGGATGTTCTCCTATGCTTAAATGAGCCTGCATGTGGAAACTCACTGGGTCTGACTACTTTAACCATTGGCTTTAATACAGTTAATACTTGCCTGGTTGCTAATGCTAGAAGTCCTTTCCCTTTCCAACAAGAGAAATAGAAAAGTCCTTGGCAGTAGCTCCCTTGTTGCTTTTCAGTAAGACATAATACCTGCCCCATTAGTCTGTACAGCGCCTAAGACAAGGCAACACCAAACAGAATGTGCTGTCATTGGTAGCAGACAGCTTACAAAGTGAATTATCTGTTCTTTACAGCAAGCAGAAATAGAGTTGACAGTACTACATAGCAAATGCGGACTTGTTAATTAGGGAAGTAAAAGAGGACTCAGAAAACAGAGTTTCAAGTCTTCAGTTGCTACAGGTTTTATTTGGTGGACTTAGATAACTCTTCGAATTTTCCTGTCCTTGTAAAGTGAGGTCCCAGAGCAGTGATGTGAGCACAAATGTATTAGATATCCTGAATTCTTCAGCCAGTATGAAAGCATGCAGAAAAGAAACACGTAGCCTGGATGTTGAGGACTCTCAGCTTCACTTGAGGACTAGAAGATTAAGAAATAAAAAGAAATAAAAATTTACTTGACTTTCTATTGTCAAGTAAATCAGGTATTTCCAAGGAGCACCCATCTTTCAAACAATTGTGTGAAAACCACAGTGTGAGGGACAGCTATATGTGCTGTATGACACAGGAAGTCTAGGGTCTGATTGCATGACACCACTCCCCAGGAAAGGTCAGACCTTACCTGCTTCGCTCCTGGCATGTGTCTGTCCTTGGGCAGATCTGCAGCCATCTCAGGAATGACAGCTAATTTCAGCAATGCTTGTGGGCTAAGATCATTTATTACTGCTTTTATTTTCAGTGACAAACTACTGTTTATTACTGATAGTCTGAAAAAATGTACTATTTATTTTCTACATATCTGCTGCTGGAGAGACAAACAACTCTTTTATGCTTAAGTGTTTGAAATGCTAGAAAGGGAGAGAACAGAGCAGTGTGTCTGTTTCTAAGCACTGGATACGGCCACAGAAAGATGCTGCGCTGCCTTACTTCTTGCTCTGCAGAAGAGGTGGGGAGGGAGAGAGACATCTTGCAATGGAGCCAGCAATAATGTTCAAGCTAAATAGCAACCTTTATTCTCCTTTGTTTGAAAGTTGAGCTTTAACTGAAAGTTTTGGTGAGAGGACACTCTCTTTGTGGGTTCATGCATGCCCTTCGGGGAAAAAAAAAAAAAGGAAAAAAAAAAGAAAAAACAGAATTTCTGAGTGAACTCTGTTTCCACCAAGATTTGGTGAGAAGAACTGTACTGCAGACCGCATGTGTACCTTTCCTCATATCCAGAGTTCTTCTACATATTTGATGTATTTTTATCTATATTTAGATACATGGTATCCTTAGAAATAATGGTTTAGAGGAAGTATAAAATCTGTTGTTTTCTTCCATCATCAGAGATGATCAGATGTTGTTAGTGCTAGAAGATTGTGATGTGAATCCCATTACCCCTTGTCCTATCACTGGCCACCACCGAAAAAACTTTGGCCCCCTCTTCCTTACAATCCCCCTTCATGTATTTATACATGTTAATCAGATCCCCTCTCAGCCTTCTCGTCTCCAAGCTGAACAGGCCCAACTCGGTCTCTTTCAGTTTTGCCAAGATGCTTTGCCCATACTTTTTCCTTTCACATTAAATGCATTCCTATGTTTTTTTTTCCATTAGTGATGCCAAGCAGTAGGCCCTGCTCCTTTGATGCCCCACGTAAGACCTTGATAAATGTAATCCTTAAGGGGGCAAGAGAGATTTGTAGCTTTTTCTTGTTTCTGAGTCCACATCACTAATGAGCTGGCAGGTCCTACAGTACTTTATACTCACAGCTCCCCCAGCTTCTCCAGGAACAAAGACAGATTAAGGGCTTTGCATCCTTTCTTCTAGGATGGATTTGTTCTATGTCTTGCCTTTTAGTCCTAGATCTTCAAATGTTCTCAGATTAGGCTTCTATTTTGGATTCAGAAAGTGTGAAAACATACGAAAATTTACTCTATGACTGCTTCCAAGAACTCAGAATTGGACCATTTACTGGAGGCCATTTACTGGAGAGATTGTGGCGGGATGGCAGGAAGACCTGAGGCACAAAGTCTTGCCACCCCAGTTCACACACATACACCACTTCGGAACACCTCAATTAATTACAAGCTATATGGATGTGAAGAAACTTTAAAATAAAGGCATCTATGTTTGATAATTAGGTTTAACACTGTTTGCAAATAACATAAATGCCAAAGGGCATTTCATCAGTTCTGGGAACACCAGGCCCTGCTATGTGACTACTGAATGTTTTCTGCCAGCAAAATCTTCATTTTGGCTATGGGACTTTTTCCTCTAGTGAATCTTTTTTCTCCTCATCCTTTTCCTCCACATCCTGTGATTTGCAGTCATTATGCAGAGAGAAGTTTCCAATAGAATCAAATCAAGGTTTCAAAAGACAGAAGCTTTTATTTTCTATTTGCCACCTTTTTTTCTGGCAACTTAGTGTTTTTTCTATGTGCTATTCTTGATCTGTTCTCTGTAATGACACGAAGTAGCAAAACCAATGAATCGTGAATCAAAGCTGCTTCTTGCTTTCATAAAAGAGACATTATAAACCAAAAACATAAAGATCATTTTATCTTTATTAATAGTTTAATGCATATGAGAAAGCTATTTGACATTTTTACACCTCCAACTCTTTTTCTTCATGCATTGCTGAGCAGGCTGCACTAGAGTTCATCCACTTAAATACATTTCATAACTCAGTAGATATGCAACAAGAGGATTTCAGGCTCCAGCTGTACTTAACTAGCTGTATTTAAAAAATACATGCATCTCCTCTTATGAAGTTCTTGTACTGGAGTTAGAAATCACTGTTAATAATGAAATTGAAATTAGAGTTAGCATTTACAGTGAGGATTGTCCCATTCCATTTCCTTAAGAATTTGTATGCTCTTATATTGAATATTCCTACTTCTTATTAGAAAATGGCCTTATTTTGTTACATAGCAGAGTTTATTATACTGAAAGCTCCTCCAGGGTGTTCTCTTGGAACTTTTTTGACCAAATGGCAATTTTCTTGTGACCAGACACAGATTTTTCCTTTGATTTCCTTAGCAGAAAAATGTGATTACAAAAGTATTATGATTCTTAGGGTAGATTTTCATGATTTTGTTGACTTAGCAGTGATATAACCAGTTACTAAAATTCCCAAGCTTTTGCTACAGTTCTGCCTTCATCTTGTATCTTCTTGTACCTACCCACTACACTGTTTCTTGACCTCACATAAAGGAGCCTCATGATTGGCTTTTCCCTATTCACTCCCTTTTTTCCTCAAATCATTTCCAGCATTTCTCTTCTTTGATTCCTTAAAAAAAAAAAAAAAGAAATTTTTACCCAAGTAAATGAAATTGCCATGAGGGATTGGATGGTAATTCTTAGAGACAGCATGGGATTTATCCTCAAAAGCAGTTTGCCTACTAGGCAAAATATGTGCTGTTCGCGGTACCAATGTTTATTCATACATGTTCAGCTTCTTACAGTCTCAGAATTGCATAAGTGTCTTGCACTGCTATGGTTATCTCCAAATCAGTGTGCAACCTCCTAGTTGAAAGTAGCCATAAATAGCTGAAAAGCTATTGGATAAAACAGGTCATACCTATCACTGAGTGTACGAGTCCTTCTAATCCATTTCTGTGAAAAAACAAATACTTCGGTATATATACCTCACCAGAAAAATCTCCCTTTCATGTCTCTTATGAGTTAATGTCCAGTGACTTGTCATGGCCTGATACCCGTGCCCACACCAGGAGGTAACCCATCTAATTGGAAGGTCTGGCTCTGACATTTTGACCCAGGCAGGTACCCAGATACAACACAGGACACCCATTGATGGAAAAAACAGAATAACTAGGATTTCAAATATAGCCTGAGTTGGAATCATAATGCTACCCTAGATTCTAAGAAACAATGGTGTGCTTTAAAGGTGCCTATGATACTGCCATAAAGTATATTTGCTTCACTCCACCCTGCTGGGGAACCAAGAGAAGATATTTTCCATCATTTTTACCATGCTGAATGACTGTTACTGAACTCAAAATAAAGCTAGACTAGCAGTGATGAGCACTAACTCCAAAGTGTCATAGAGACAGTCCTTCTGCTGAAGCAGTACCTATCGCACTGAGGCAAATCAGAATAATATCAGACTCCTAGAGCCTCTTGGGGATCCTGTTTACTCCAACAACATGCCAACAAATTACTAACCAAGAAACATAAAAAACCTACTTTGCATTTTCTTGAAGTTGTTATCCTATTCAGCAAAGAATCATCCCATGTCTTTATAACTTACACAATTACTGTTCTTGATTAACAACAAAAACTGATGAGCTGGCCTTTCCAGGAGCCATAAGCCGAGTCAGCCAAGCAGAAAATATAAGTGTAGGGAAAACAATTAAAAGTTATTTTAGCTGTTATATTGGAGTTGATTGTTATATTTACATATTTTTTCCTGTACCATATGAAATTCTCCATTCATGAACAGTGCAATGAGAGTATGCAGATACAAAAAAAAACCTCAGATTTTCTTACTGGTCATGTTCATTCTGGATGAGTAAGCAACATGCATATGTCAAACACTTTCAAACTTCCTTTCATAATTGTGAGAAAGATAGATAAAGAATGATTTTTCGTAGATGGAACTACAGTGCTTGCAGTGTAAAGCATATGTACAAGATAGAGTTGACTGTAATATGGCAAGGAAAAACACAAAAATGGGGCAGCATAGCATGTGTGTTATTTATGAAATGTATGGCAAGATAAAGAAAACTACAAGGACAATAATTTAAAACAGATAGATCGTATCAACATATGCAATGCAAATGCCATGCTACTATGCTGTAGTCATGTATTAGAATGTTTAATTTTGAAGAGGGTTATAAATATTGGTGCTTGGCTGTAATAGGATTTAAAGAATCTGTCAAGACCTTCTCATTTAAATTTTTATTGATTATACATAGAAGGTGATAATATGTTGAGAATCATATTTGCATCAGCACCTGCTCACATCTGCATAACTGCTAATGGAAAAATCCAGCAAAATCCATCAACAGTGTCTTTATCTGAAGGAGGTTTTTGGTTTGGGCTGGAGATCAAACAAAATTGATTGTTTTTTTTTTTTTGTATCAGATTATATCAGATTTTTATATATTCTCAAGGCATTGTTCCTATCTTCGCATGTGGTACTCTGTAGTATCTGACATTGATGCTCTAGAGAGTTAATTCGATCCATGGTTGGCAGATGCCACCTCTCTGTACAAGCACTAAGTAGAAATGAGAGCTGCATACAGTGTGCTTATAAGGGGCATAGATCTTAACATTGCATCAGGTTGGAATGACATATAGCATCTTCCACGTGCCTTCAAAGTGCCTTTACCATCCATGGTAAAGTCCTCAGTCCTCAGTGAGGACTACTTATTTGAACGTAGTTTGTTTCCTTTGGCCATATAAATAGACACAATTCATCTGTCCTGACCTGCAGGGCAGCAGACTTTTTTGTTGCTATATTGGATGTAGCAGACTCTTCACATATATACATATACATATATGGTTATATGCATGTCCCTATATGCATATATATAATATATATTATATATTATACATATATTAATTAATACTAATAATATGTATTTACATTTATTTGTATGTAAGTATAAATATATAACAGATGTGATCTCTTGGTGTTTGTGCTTATTTGTAAAACTTTGCCTTCCACCCACTAAACATAATTGATTAGGATGAGCCATGTTCCTGCCTGCAGTAAAATCAGTGCAGTCAGTGATGAAGCCATCAGCCATCAGATAAGTAGTACTGATTATTCATGTCCAAATGCCACATTCCTAACCCCACTGTCCTGCTTCATGCTATAGCTACAGTTGTGCTGGACCCAGCTCTAAGTAATGAAAAGAGGAAAAATTACCTACACTGAATTTCTGCTCTGCCTTGAAACACATGCTGTGGTGTGGATGACTTCTGAGAAGGTATTTCCCCACACCTACTGCAATTACTCAAATTTAGGTTGGAATGAAAAGCTAAATCACCACTGATTCTATGTGTTTAATAGGTAATTTGTTTAATATGATTTCCATCCATCTGAGGTGTTTAAATTTCAAATCGTCTGTTACATGGTATATGTTATATGGTTATATTTTGAGGAAATCTAGCATCTTGTTTCCTTGCCCTTTTGCTTCTCTCTATGATTAGAATTTGAAAAACTCATAATGTGTCCACTGTTTTGTTCTTTTTTCACTGTGGGCTTGCAGTAGAGACAAAATGTGCATAAAATTGTAAATCTAACGGCTGTGTACCTTTATCTGTTTGGAAATATCCTATATCAGAGGTTAAATTCCAGGACAATTTTTCCTGGAGTATGTACATATATGCATTTTTTTTCCAAAGAAACTCAGAATTGTCCTTGGAATTGGTAGATACTGAAGCCACTGGTAAGGTATGATTTGTATGATAGGGTTAAAAGTACCATTCTTAATAAACATCTGCAAAGAACTCTACCACCTCCTTGTAGCAACTGGCAGGGAATGCTGAAGAAAGTACAACAATAATAATGACTAATCTAGAACAATCTATCAGACATGTATCTTCTCAGGTTTTAGAAACTGATGATTTCAGAATTCCCCATGTTGTTGACAAAAGTTCCATGTGGTTTTGCTTAGCAGACATAATTAACATGTACCATCTCTCTTCTCTATCAGCTGAAACCCAGATATGAAAGGGAAGTTCTTGCAACAAAAACCATTAAACAGCTACATGAAGATAGTATGAAAGTGATAAAATTCTAAACTCTTTCTAGAAGAAACTCCTTTCTTTGTTTTCTCTCAGAGGCCAATGGATCTGCCAAGTGAAATCACGTGCCATAGGCCAAAGAGACTTAGCCACCTACAAGAAACTTTAATGCTTGTCCGCTGCATGATGTCTGATAGCAGAACTGAGGGATGGAGGCTGGAACCTGCTCTGAGACTCAAGTGAGGCTGTCTTGCACCAGGGAAGTCTGGCGTAGAGGTGACCACATTTTCTAATCATATCAGGAGACATGGCATCATGTAGGTGGCAAAGATTTCCTATTTGGCATCTTTAATCTCAAAGGCAGAAGCAGGTGATTAGGCTTTTCACATTAGCATTTTATTTTGAGTTCTCAAAGAACAAGCCACACCGAACATAGATAAACATACAGAGGTAAGTACTCTAGTCATTTGCATGCAACAGAGAAACTAGAAAATTTATTCTTTTTTTTCTGCACAGAAAATAAGAAAAAAACTAAAAAAAAATGAAGACATATTCCAGAAGTCTTATGTGCCTTTCATATTATATCTTGATTTCTTTCATCAGAATTTAAATCTCTTGTACTTCCACTTCTCTCAAGTAATGACTTCAAACTTACTCTCTTCGTACTCTCTTCTTTTATAGTCCACTAATCAAAGTGATTTTTTTAGTCAGTGAATTTAAGAATTTAAAGCCATGATCCTGGAAGTAAGTCACTGAGCCAAACAATTCTATGCCTTCTGGCTTATCTAATATCCTCTTAAATTAACATAAGCAGAGCATGTGGAGACTAGCAAGAAGGGAGATTTTTCTAAGAATGCTGCACACAGGAAATTTAGTATTAAACTGGACTTTTATGAGGCAAACAGGGATATGCATGCAGTGCCATCTTGAAAGGAGATAATCAGTATGCCCAGTGTGTTCTTTTACAATAAGATTTATTCATCAATATTCACACAAAACCAACTCTTGTTTTCCTCATACATAACATAAGGTTTCCAATCTTAAATGTAGCAGGATTATAGCTTGCAATATGCCATTCTCCCACTTTTTTCAGTATATGTCCCTCTGTATTTTGATGCACAAGCCAGTCAGCAAATTGTCTAGTTAGCTTCAGTAGAAGATGATGGGAATGAAGGCAGATTATCTCCACCTTTTAGAGAACTTTTCCCCTTGTTGCTAAAGTCATACCAAATGAAAAGAAACACAGAGTCTCATGAAAAATCTTGCAGCCAGATTATTCTGTTAAGAAGATGTGAATACAGGTATCAATATTGCCTGAAGAAAAAGGTTATGGGTGAGGGTACTCCAAGAGCATGTCGCAAGTGTTGTAGAAGTTTGCTAGGAATACGGAGTAGCAAAGTACTGCTATGGTGCACTGCTCATGCTGATGGAAGAAACCTTCCTCTACCTCTGATTTACAATGCTCTGTAGTCAACGCAGTCCCCATCACAGATATTGCATCTAGATCTTGGAACTGGGACAAAAGCAGGATCCCCCATACCAATGCAGAGTTATTTGTTGTTTGGCACAAAGGAGCCTAGCGAAGGGAGAGGCCCCCATGCCTCATTCTGCCTATGCCTTTTTGAACATGGATGCCTGTGTCCCATATCAAGAGGGAGTTTGTTTGACGTATACTTGGATGGAGGCTTTGCCAACTGAAACCATGCTGAAGTTTGAATATAAAAGCAGGCACAGGCCGTGCAGTTATGAGACACACTATGCACTCGCAGTCGTGTTCCAAATAACCTTTCTCCCTGATATTATATCTGAACGGAGCCAACATGGTGATTTTGGCCAGTTTTAACACAAAGGACATGCTGCGCCTCACAACACAATCTACAAATTCTTTGATGCAAGATACCGAGACCAATCTTTGTATCAAACCATAGATAAAAACAAACATGATCATGTCACTTTTTTTCTGCATTCTCCCCAAGAACTTGGACACAGTTGCCTAAAGACATGTTAGTATGCAAAACCCCTGTAATCTTTAGGGTTTTTGAACTATATATATATATATATATAAACAGTATGATTTACGTCTTACACCACTAATTGAAAAATCCAGTCTCACATGCTTGCATCAGCCGTATGTAAATGAAAAAGGCTTTAATGTGCTTGTTAATGAAAAAGTTATATTGATACATTAAAAAAGAGTTTATTTAACTTAGTTTAATTTAAACACCACTTAGCATATTCAGCATTACTGATCTATAGTAAATATATTTTTAAAAGGATTTCTACATTATCAAGTATTCTTGCACAGAAGTCTACATTATATATATAGGATTTCGATAAATTGCTAGACTGGGTAACATAGTGTGATATATGAGCATTAATTCATGCTAAATTACAATGAGATTCCTTTGAATTTCCCTATGAATATAAAAGACACACCTTGTATTTGAGGATTTCCTGGGAAGCAAGACATTTCCGTGTGTTATATAACAAATTGCATGTGAATTCATTATAGTAACATTAATCATGATGATTCCATTTGTCAGTTCCACTCTAATTAAGCATTGCTGCAGTAATGCACTGTTATTTTAAAGTGTTATCAAGGACCGCTTACAAGAGTTTAATAGAGTCAGGAGTCAGAACTTAGCACTTTTACATCACTTGCAACTTCCTCAGTACTGACAAAGGTTTTATGAATGACTCCACATGCAGTGGTGGCCAGAGTACTCCTTTCTGCCCATTGGAGATGTGCCACTGAGAAAAAGCATTTGGGACTACAATCACAAAGGTCACTTTTCCACTAGTGCTACCCGAATGGTACACTGCTTGTTCAAGGGGGTTAGACTAGAGGATCACCAAAGGTTCCTTCCAACCTTAGTGATTCTCTGATTCTGCAGGCAGCAATATTCATGTAGCTTTATGTTGACAAAATTTTACTCTGGCTGCTCTGAGGTTTCATGTTAAGGATCTGTGCTCCCTGCAGGGGTATATTGTCTTGTTTCACTGTGCAGGGGCTTATTTCTTTGTTGTGACTTCATAGCCTGCCTGGATTTATTCATAGCAGCAAAGTTACTTCTGCAGTGTAATGGGAGATGTACCTTTTCAAAGAGTTTTGCTAATAAATTCATTTTTCCCATACTTTTTTGGTGCTTCCATGAAATATATTTCTTTGCTAATTCACAATTCTGCGGTTTATGTTGGTTTGCTGTTGGCGCAGCCTGCAGAATCTACCTAATTTGCTGTTGTGGGGCCAGTTTCTTGTACATGTGTCTGTTAAGCTTTGGTCCTGAAGCTGTGGCTACATTTTCAATGCCTAGGATTCAGTCTAAAGCAGGGGCAGGTGTGCTCAACACCTCTTGGTCAGCACAGCTTTTGGAGGGGAAAATAAGTAAAAATCATCACATTTGCCAGCAGAGAGAGAGAGTAATCCAACTTGGATGGCTGCTGAAGCATGTTTTTTTTCAATTCACTATTCAGTCATGATCAGCAGTTCTGCATCTTTGAAATACTGCCTTGAAGGAAGCTTACTAATAGTTCCAAAATGATGCACAAATGTTTCCTCACTAAAGCATTAAAATCTTTGGCTTCTTTGCTGAATGACTAAGGATTAAAACAGATCATGAAACACTGAGAGAGAAGTTGCAGATTCTCACCAGCTGTAGCTGACATTATTTTCAGATGTTCCTGCTCATAACCATCATGGCCCACTGCAGGAATCCTGCCAAAGGGAAACTCACTTTGATCTCTTTGTGCCAATTTCTGTGTACCAGCCATCTCTGCTCCTGACTTTCCTGGTTGGATTGCATATTGTCCTTGTCTGCAAAATCTATTATAATACAGCGATGCTCCTCTGCTTAACCAAGGGTCTTCATTTCCAATTCATGCAAAGCTTAAGTGACAATTTCAGGGCATCTTAGACAATAGCCATTTGTATAAAGCCTTGACTTAAAACCATATTTGCATCCTTGAAGGGCATTCCTATTAAATGCAGCAGTATGGGGCCTCATACCTGGGGAGACAGGAAGATCCTGTGCTTTTTACAATAATTTTGTCAAGTCTTTAATTCCACTTTCTCCTACCAGTGGGATGAAATGGCATTTTACATCCTGAGTGCAGTCTTCTTAGAGACAGGCACAGTCTGAACACAGTAGAAAAGACAATTTGCTGGAAAAGAAAGGAAACGGGAAGGGGAAGGGGAAGGGGAAGGGGAGGAAGGAAGGAAG